>JNDT01001810.1:0-50758 GCA_000697055.1 Saksenaea vasiformis B4078 | reverse complement strand
CACGAGGATATCACTTATAAAATATTTCGTTTTTATAAGCTGATTCATGTAGGAATGATTTAATGAATAACCTGTAAAGTTGTCATAACTTGCCATTGGTCGACACCTTGATAAAAAAAAAGTGAAGTTGAAGTTTGAACATTCTGAACAGAGCTTGTATTCAACCCAGTTGCGATAAAAAAGGTGAGCATATATAGGATTTTTCTTATGACTTTTCGCCCATTCGAGATTACTCGGCGTTACTTTCATATGATCTCTGCGCTTTGAAGCATGTCTCTTTACATTCATTCAATTATTATGCTGCCTGAATAAATTTTGCGTCCACTTGAGAGACAGAGAGAGACACTAAGTTCATGTAAGCTAGTTAATCTGCTAGCGACCGCGTATTCAATTCCTCCTTAGTGCAAACTTGGCCCTTCAGAGACGCAAAGATTTATTTAGTCGCATAAAAAAAAATTCAACTAACAGCATTGAGTTTGAACAAGAAAAATAGCTATCATCCTACGCCTAGAACGATCGCTGCACTATCGAAAATCAGCCCGTGCTACAGGATGGATCTTTGTGAAATCGCAGCTATTTATTCCTTTAACGTCGTTTGATCATTCTTTCCAGTAGTCGTTGTTTAACTGTGGTATTTCGAACTGATTTATGGAGACTGCTACGCGACGATTGAGATCGGCGCTTTTTACTTCTCGTTCCTAGCCCTCCGTCGTCATCATCGCTGTTTTGGCTATCACTATCTTCATTTAGTTTAACTTTTGTTCTTTTCGATTGCGTGCGATGCTTAGAAATTCCTTTCTTCTTATGGTGATTTTCGTCATCATCGTCTTGTTGGTAGTCATCATCATCACTGGCAAGTATTTCATCTTCCTTCGGGATATCTTCATCGATCCAGTCTGCTCCATCGTCCTCATATTCATCATCCTCTTCTTCCTTCTCTTGTTTTGGATTCACTTTTAAAATAAGCTTGCGCGGCTTTTCCTCTTTCACATTTGTTTTGACCTTTTGTGCTTGCTGGAGCGCCTGTTCGAGCGCATTACCGACACCTACGGTCAGACTGCTGACAAGTTCAGAAGGATCGTCGATTGATGACGGCACATCCGCTCGTATGGCTTTGCGCTGTTCACTTGTCGATTGCTGTTTTACAGTTTCAAGTCGAAGCCATTGGGCCAAGATAGCTATTCCTTGGAGCTCATGGTCGGATAGAGAAGAAGGATCATCTACACAAGGACAGAAACTCGCTAAGTCTTTTTTCTAATGACTTTCACGTAACTTACGCTTGAGTATATTGTCGTACTTGGCTGCTGCGTACCAATTGATACGTTTATAAAACGGAAAGCGGAATTTGGCGGGAACGTTTGTTGCTTCCTCAATATCATAAATTCGTAGCTGCGTGCCAATGTTGTATCCATGTAAGAAATTACCACCAATGACAACGGCGTCTTCTGGAGTATACACCGCATGGATCCATCCTGTCGGAATGATCCTAAGCAGGGTACGTTGGATACAGCAAAGTATCGCGTATATAACACACTTACATAGTATTACCGGCCTTCAGGTGAACGGCATAGCATTCTTTGACTTCGTCACCGAAAAAGATAATGCTCTGATCCGCCGAAGAACTCCATTTTTGATATTTCTTGAGATTTTTTGACGTTGGTTCGATAAAATAAAACACCTTGGATCCGCGGAGAATATGGTAGAATACCTTTGGGATGGTTTAAAGAACGTTAGATACTCGCTATGAATATTATCGTTCACGATTTTACAGAGCTGCCACCAAAATCAACATGACTATAGAAGTTACATCAATCTAATTGAATTTTCATAACATCTATATCACTTACAAGTCCGTATAGGAGTCTTTTGTACCCATAAGACAATAGAGCTGTACTTTGGGATATTCCTTCGGTTTCATTTCGGGTGGCCATATACAGTCAATCCAGTCAATGTCCCTAAATTTCAAATCGATATAAGAATCAGCAAAACTGCACAATCCTTTACCTAACAATGCGTGGCCTTTTAATCTTTTTTGCGAATTCCGTTCCGCTTATTTCCAAGCTAATTACATTTCTGATCCTATCTCGATTTGGGTTATGATAGTAGGCTGCCCATCGGCCCATCGTCCATCCAGGTAGCTCGGACTGGGTCGCCACATCTAAGTACGTTCTGGTTACAAGCTGAAAAGAATTCACAGTATAATTTACCAATCACCTCGACTGGACGATCTTCGCCTAAGAAATATCATATTACGTGTGCATAAATATTTAATAGAATGATTGTCAATGAAACTTACCAACAGCTTGCGATATATCATAAACAGTAATGTCACCAGACGGCATTTCCATATCCAAGCCTTCCGGTTTCTCTACCACAAATGGTTTTGATAATCCCGTCTCTCGAATAAGTTTTATTGTCACATCTTCGCCTTTGTACCGCTTAAAAGGATCGTTGGCAAAGGTCTTGGCTCTAAGAATCTTCCCCCAGATCTTCTGATCTGCGGTCTTGCCTTCATTCAAGTCAGCATAATTTAGACGAGCATGGCTTCGGCTCGATTTGCGCGGTCGTGGTTTATCTTTATATATATTGCGGGTATTTAGCTTGACACCATTTTCTCCGCTGTAACTCACAGGTAGTAGGACCTCTTGCAGGAGTGCACGACGGACAGTGGAATTGTTCAATGAGTTCACAGTCCTGCTCGGAGATTTTTAGACATTCGGCATGGTACCAGGTAGAACAGGCATCACATTGCAGCCAAGTGTCGTAAAGCGCGAGGTTTTCTCGTCCTTGGACGCATAATGGACATGACTCCGTGTTTTGCTCCATGCTGCCTTGACTCGAGACACCGTTCGTCATGCGGCGTTCAAAATTATCCTTCCTAGGGTGACGATTATGGTTACTGCTTATTGAGATGTCGAAATGGCTTCGCAACAAATTTTGCGTCCAGAAAAAAATGGACGTATGTATTTAACATATGAATGATGAGAGCAGATCATATCTTACTTAGATGGACTTGGTCCTCCGAAGGATAGAAAAATAATTGGAGCTTAGTTGTGGAGTCGGTAGACCTCAGTTTCTTGGCCATAACCAGTGGTCTTCTTTTCTTCTGAACGATTGGGCTGTAAGACAGACTGAGCATGCTTATGGCCCCGAAGTTCTAAATGTCATCCTCTCTAAGATCACTCCCGATCATATTCTTTATTTGAAGATTCTCTCCTCGATTACAAGATTTTAGAAAACAAAAGAAGGAAAAGAAAGGAAAGAAAACTGACTGACTCGATTTTTTAATAGAGTTTTAGTTGGATGACAGTTATGAAGTAAAACGGGGAAAAGAAACAAAATACATGGATGAATAATAAAGGTGATGAATGAATCGATGAAGTAGATAATACGTTTTCTTTTTCTGTTTTACCAATCCAGCCACGTCTTGAAATATTCACAATTGAATGGTGAGACTGGTCCATCTTCAGTGCAGAAACTGAACACGGGACACTTTCCACAGGGGATTTCCGTAAACGCTTCCGTAGGTAATCGATCAGCACCTTTACGTACAGCTTTGTATGCCCATGGAACCGATTCCTCATTATCGTTTTCGTCATCACTGAAATCTTCCATCCCAGCCATGAATGGTAGTTTTTTCTCTACAGCGCCATCGTATACCAGTACGTCAAGCAAGCTAGTGATGTCCTTAACAGATAGATCGATAGAAGAGAGACGGGACTCGGTGATGAATCGTCGAACCTCTGTAGCTGTTGGATAATGCTCATAATCTATACCAAATACTGCATCTCGTATGCCTTCCTTTCGTGGAAAACTCTACAATCAAACAGTTTATGACCTACTAGCTCCCCTTGATTATACCTTACCCTTTGCGCGATATATTTTAGACAGGCATTTTTCAAGGTGTCGATGAAATCTGTATCAAGCTCTTGATCTGTATACCATGCACCACCTGTCACTTCACTTGATGGTGTCAAATTAAAAAGCATGTATATTTTCCTTGTGGGATATTTCACATGCTTGACAGACTTAATTTCTTGTTTTTGTTCCAATGTTTTCAACGCCCGGTTCAGCACCAAGGTGGGTAAGTTCGTCTTCTTTTTCAAATCTTTTGTCCAAATGCCGACATTGCCTGCTGCACGAATTGCATTAAATACCAGTCGCCCTTCGTCGTTCATCCGACTCGCTCTAGATGTCGCACGAATCAACAGTTAGTCAATAATAACTTCACCACCATCTTCAATACCTTTCAGCATCTTTCAAATCGATGGCGCGTACCATATTCTCTCCATTCAATGTAATGACCTCGAGTGAGTTCTGCAAGATATCCGATTCTCAGTCAGCAAGACACGTTCTCTACATCTGTTTCTTTAAAATATATATATATATCCAGCAAACCTTCTTCAGCAACGCGTTCATCGCAGCATAGGCTTCTTCCACAGCCATATCAGGAGGACGATCGCTGAATTTGACACCCTAAATTAGCCGCATTTGAGTTAACTTACAAAAACGGTCGTGAATATGCTTTATTTACCTGATCATGGCTCCGAACAAATTGGTAGAACTTCCATTCTCCCGCGGAAAGTCCCATTGGTGCATTCCCCCCGGCATTGGCGTTGGCTTCTCCCATTTGCACGTCGCGAGGCCCCTCCATGATCCAGAAAGTATGCTCGCTGCGGCGGTGAACCTGAACACAGGGAAAATTCAACCACGGAGGAAAAAAAAAGTTCGAAGTCACGAGAAGTCCTGCGATCTTGACCCCAACGGTGCGCATGGTGTTACTGTTCCTGTCCAACCCTCAACCTATATTCAAAGCTAGCTTCTTCCTCATTACCGCGGTTCCATTGCAAAGAAATGCCGAGTTTTGTAGAGCATATAATCCGGCTTTCTCCTTAATGCCAAATGGTAGCGGAAATGAGAGGAATTTCCATAGTAGTAAACTCTGCCATGGTTGGCTTATCTTAAAGGGTTTGTCATTAACTACTGACCATTTAAGAACGTGGATGGCTGTTCTGGCGTACTGATACGTAACGGAAGAGCCGCTACATAATTATGCGTCATCTTTCTATTTTGTTTTCGCCTTTAAAGAGCTAAGGGTAAAACTTTATGCAAGCATCGGTTCTTGTACTGCAATTTGCATTGCCAAGAGATGGATCCTTGTCTACATGGTTGAGCATAGATATTCTGTAGCATGGTGTCTTTTTTTTTCATGCACTCCTGAAAAAAGAAAGATAAGCATCGTGTCTCCACTGTTACGGATCATAATATGATAGATAATTGCTTCCAGTATATCTACTATCGATTCTGTAAAATGGTTACTTGATAAGCACACGTATGATTACACCTGTACCTGCTACTTACAAACGTTCAGCTGTTCTCTATAAACATACGTTCTTCCGGTGCTTGTTCAGTTGGTAGTGTTTGAGTACAGTAGTCATGTGGCGTCGAAGCATTTTTTTCACTGGTACCCCCACCCCACCCTATATCGCATAACGGCTTTTTAGTGTTGGTTGCAATGAAACAACAAACGGAGTACGCATAGAAAAGGTGTAGCCGAAATATGATTAAGGCTCCGAAAGGAGTTGTGTATCCCGATCCACCCGTGTAGTAACTGTTCTCTGCATCTTTTTGCCATTTCGTAATTGTTTCCCAGTAACAACACCATGGCTGATTTTGTAGATGTAAAAGTGCCTGTGCTTGGGCCTGTCTTGTGACAAAACACTGCAAGTTCGCAAACTGCGTAATCACCAAATTTTAATGGATAAACTGTAAACACACAATTTAAGTGCCATGAAGAACGTTATGTTATATGGAGTCTAAGCGCCCTAGTTAATACGGAAAATTTGTCCGTACATGATTCAATTATCATTCTTTTTGTTACGATCTAAATTATCGGTTCATATCACACCATGATCGTCGGCAGAAGCCAGACGACTTTCCCTAGAAGTCTACTTGTGTTCGTTGGAGTCACAATGTGAAAACGTGGAACCAATCAATTTCTGCTTTGTTCCCTATTAAGACTCGAGACACTTGCTCTCTCGTTATGACAAGCCAACTATCATCCGATGAGTCAACGACATTACGATGTTGAGCAACTGCGATTAGAACAGCATCTCTAACAATGTACTCCCACAAGCTACGTCATTCAGGCATTCTTTCTATTCAAATTTATTTTGCGCCGCTGGGGCTATTTCGTATTACTGGTATACGAAGAAAAATCAAGGGGAATATCTATTTACAAGGTGATAACGCCACGAACAAGGGAAGGGGATGGCTGTTTTTGTCTTTACATCCAGCCTAGGAACTTCCACCATCCCATGCCAAGTGTTAGATAGACGGTGATATAAAAGGTTGCAAGAAGAAGGCCAATAATAAACCATTTGGAACGTGATACGTAGCCAGGAGCATAATACATGGTCATCGAACCTATCCGAAAACGTTAATAAGTATCTAAACCCCCAATTGTCTCCTCAAGCAAAATGAGGATAAAGCTTTACCCGTAGAGAAATTCGTCTAACCAATAGTTTAGTATTCACATGGAGAAAAGAAGGTTTCCATACCATGCAGCCACCGAGAGCACTAAAATACGCCAAGAAAGCCGTAAGCACAAGAGGATTGGCTCCTAGTTCGTGTCCGGCATCCAGAAAGGTTGCCACAAATGCCACAGTGTGGGCACTCAACGACGAAAACATAAACGTCGTCAGAAAATAGGCAACAGTTAAACATGGTACGGGAGCCCAACCAAGATGGGAAATGGAACTTGAAATTGTGCGGCCTAGATAAGCGGATGCTCCTGCCTGGGACAGTTGTTGAGCGATTGTAACAAATCCACCTAGCCAGAACAACGTATCCCACTATCAAAACTGTCAGTTTCATTGAATATTTGACCTTCAATGATACGAACAGCATTTGTATTTGAGGTAATATCCTTCCATGTTATGGTATCCATATGTAGAAGTGCAGCAATGCCAATAAGTGCCACCAAAGTTGGTTCCAAATGAATATAGCTAGAGGCCACCCACAGGCAGAGACAAGTCAGAAGTGTTATACAGAGTTGCTAAGAACCGATGGAATCAGTAACCGCTTAAGAGAGTTTTTTTTTTTGGTGCGTTACCCATTCTCGGCTTGACATAGCACCCATCTGATCAAGCTCATCTTGAGCATGATGGATAACATTTTCATCAGAGTGCTTTTGCTCATTTGTCTGTTCGGAGAGGCCACACGTCCAGTACAGAATCAACGGAATAGATAAAGCGCAAACGAGAGCAGGAACGCTACTACCGACAAGCCATGTTACAAAATCAAAGTGTAAATCCGGATACAGTTGACTGGCCTTGGCCACCACGATAGGATTCGGTGCCATACCTTTTTAAACAAAAATAATGAGAAAACGTGATCGTAGTAGTATGTTGTTTTTTGTCTTTAGTACTTACCAGTCAAATACATCGATGCAGAAACCAAATTAGAGTGCGTTCCGACAAGCATCAAAAAACCACCGAGCTTCGGGTTCTGTGTAGGAGTTGATCCAAGAGTGGTGGCAATCGACTGGACGATAGGCAGCACAATACCACCGCCTCGTGCTGTGTTGCTGGGTATAAATGGGGCAAGTAGCAGTTCTGACAACGGCGAGATGAGATCAGGCACGCAGATGTGATGTTTCAGTTACCTGAAAAAACAATAGCGTAAGCCAGTCCGAGGACCCGCTTTCCGAAACGTTTAATAAGTAGTAAAGAGATGCGTCTTCCTAAACGTGTGATCTCGATCGCTTTTCCAAAGTGGAATGCGGCAAAGATGAGCCAGACAACGGTACTAGAAAAGCCTTTAAGAGACTGCGCAAAAGCGTCTTCGCCAGCGTGGCATTCTATCGTCTGCCCCGTGAGAGGATCCAGCTCTCCACAGAGCCTGCATTCGGTTGAGTTTCCAGTAGCATGATCGGTGCATTCAAAAGAACGGGTAACAGATAGAACGACTAAGGAGGTGAGGACCAGCACCGTGATATCAACCGAAGTAGTGATCAAAGCGAAAATACAACTATGCTCAAGGAATGTGGTTTAGAACATGATCTTGATCATGTTAGCCTACCTCGTAAATACTGCCAGCAGATGAATAGCGGTTGGTGTCAGATCATCACTAGGCGTGACACCAAACCACATGGCTACACCAATCAGTAATGAAGGTAATAACTGAACCATGCGACTGTTAGCGCATGTCTTCCAGTCTACATCAACGTTTTTTTTAAAGATTGATATGGAGGTTCATTTGACAACTGGGTTGGTTCCTGTAAATCTTACTAGGGAATAATCGCTTGTGTTTATGATACGGAGGTAAAAGGGATGTTTGTTCGGTAAATCGATTGGAAGGTGGTTCATCCTCTTCCGTGGGTAAATTAATTGTGTGGTAATTGAAAGAAGGTTTCATGACTTAAAGACAAGTAAAAGTGGTGGTGATCCTGCCAGTCGCTATTTTATAGGAATCCCGTTATATAGGGTAAATATTTAAATGAGGAAAAAAGGTTACAACGCTCGATGACACATTGACGCTGGAAATAGTATCATCCAAAGAGAGGCAATGAGGGGAATAGGGACCAGCTGACATCTTTTTTCTACCCCGATTCTGTCTGCGGTATTTTCCTTTATCTATTTGGTAATAACCTTCTTCATTTTTTGCCATTGGCTATTGGCACGTAAGTTTGCCCTGAATGACTTGTCATGCAGGACACATGAACTCGACTAAACTAGGAAAAGTGGGGAAAATCTTTTTGACGCAACCCCGTTCCACTTTGTCTTTGCGTTTGTTCACCATCTCAAACTCAGCCGAGGTCATTAATGACACGCATGGGTTTGTGTCACGTTCATTCGTGTTGCTGTATGAAATTCACTGTAAATTTTTTTGGAACTCTTTGTACTGGTAAACATCTTCTCTCTCTCTCTCTTTTTTTCCTCTTCTTCCATTCGCTCCTTTTGTCATGACCCTTCCTTGTTACCAACATATCGGATACGCATCACGTAAATATCATACTGCCACAAAGCTCCCCGACGGTTCAATTTATCTATTTGGTGGCGTCAACGTCACCACACCTGACAACACGTTTGCCTCACCTATTTCGTTTCGCGTCGACAGTAATTGTACTGCTCATTTAACAAATACGACCATAGCACGGTCAGGACACACAACCAATTATCACACTCCGTCCCGGTCTATTGTATCTCTTTTCGGGCAATCCAATGACCGCGCAACTACCGCAAATTCTACAAACACGGTAACCCCTTCCTCAAGGTATGCACATACATCATCCATCATGGGTGACAATATCTTTATATGGGGAGGCTTTGGCCAGGATGGATTTCCGTTGAACGATATCTGGAAACTGGCACAGTCAGAAAATTCCTGGATTCCACTAGGTGTGACCCCTCCAATGGCAGGCCATGCTACAGTCCAGATACGTCAATGGTTACTTTCGTGCTTCGGTTTTTCTCAGGAATTATGTACCTCCTTCGACACCATCACATTGACATACAGCTATCCTTCCATGACAAACGCATCCGTTCTACCGCAACAGCGTATCCATGCCACCATGAGCAAAATAGAAGACAGTAACACCGCGGTCGTTTATGGAGGCCAATCCAACCAGACTATCCTCGACGATGTATGGACAGTTGATCTTTCGCAACTTCCGACACACTTGGATTGGCAATTTGTTGGCCATGCCCCGTCCGCTCGAAGTGGACATGCTGCTGTTTTTGTTCGTGACACCTTGTTGATGTTTCACGGCGGGGATGAAGGGAGCGCTCGTGCTGTCGAATCCCTCTTTCTTAGTCTAGGCACCATGACCTGGGTTTCCCAATCGACACAACATATGGGTCAGCCACTGCCGATCGCTGCGCTTGTTGCAATTCCTACAACAACAACTACCAGTAATAATAATAATAATAATAATATCATTGACCCGAATAATTCAGGGGGGTTGCCGGGCGGAGCCATTGCTGGCATTGTAGTCGGGACACTCAGCTTTGTGGCCCTGGCCCTTGGGCTATTGTTGGTCTGGACCAGACGTCGTCGACGCCGATTGGAACAACAACGCCGCTCTCGGAATCCACGATTCAGTGTCATGCCGTGCTTTCCGAAAGACACGCCCATAGCAGACCCCCCGAATATACATCTCGAGACGGAATCAGCAAAGAACAATGTGCCAATAGCCACCGTTCATTCTGAACCTGAGCTTACACGGGTCGAATCCACCAACCCCGCTATTGAATTCACACCGGCACCCGCACCACCCACTCGCCCGTCTTCTGCTTCAAGGCCATTAAGCGAAAACACGATGTGGATGCAGGCTGTCTTGAATAATCTAGGCGAAGCCCAATCCAAGGAGAATGTAAACCAACAGTCTCTCACACCGACAACCCCGACCTTCCCTCATCGAACAGCCTCCGTTGCGTCGTCCAAATCGGTCGCATCCATCCAATGGGTTGGATTTAATGACCAAATGGATTACGATTGGCATGAACAACCCCGCTTGGCAGTTAAAAATCATCTTCGCAAAAGTATCTACTCCGTCTCCTCAAATAGCAGCAGTGCCACCACAAATACTCATCCTGTCCTGCCCTCCCCTCTTGGGCGGCTCAGCCAACATCAACATCAACCAGATTCTTGGGGCGATGATCTAATGCTTCGAATCAAGTCGATGCAAAATGATAGCACTACCACTCTCGATAATCATAATAAAGCTAACATCCGAGCACCTTAACCGTTTTCATTGTCCCTTTGTTTATTACTTTGCTACTGTAGAACGGCGCCAGGGAATCTGAATGGCAACGTAACTCCTCAGCTCGTCGTCATCCACCATCTGTGCGACTTCGGGATTCTCAAACACCAGTTTACGCGTCTCGCTGGCAATAGGGCATGTTACCCACAGCGTATCATAGTAAGGGAAGTAACCATCATTGGTCACATCGATCCCCACTCGGATCTCTTTCTCGCCCGCCTCCATCCAGATCTCCACTTCAGCATATGCACCTCCTGTTTCATGGTACAATGTTTCGCCATCATCTTCGATAAGATGAAACGTATGCCGTCGTTTATCACCATTTCGTTCTGGGAAAATCTGAATGCGTCGTTCGTCATCTGGGAGTTCCTTCATGTGTTGCATGACCTTGCCAAAGCAGAGAATAGTACCTGCCTTCACGAACAGTGGCGCTGCGGCATCTTCCAGATGCGACTCGACTTGGACAGTACGGCCGCCTTCGAAGTACTTACCTGTCTGGTAATGGTACCAGCCCTTATCCCGGGGCAGATAGACTTCGCGTTGCGAGACGGCGCCACCGCTAGGGGCGAACACGGGTGCAACAAGGATCTGCGAGCCCAACATAAACTCTGTCTGCTGCTCGTGTGTGATGATGTCTGTTTGGTGGTCATAGAACATGGGGCGGATCAGCGGCTCACATGCGCGATGGTACATCGTGACGTAGAGCGAATACAGGTATGGAATAAGGCGGTAACGAAGTTCAATCGCCTTACGGATCACAGGTAACGTTTCGGGATACTGAAAACGTTTGTATTACTATAATGAGTTGAGCACTAGGTGATGCTTACCATCCATGGTTCGGTGATCGTGCCGTCAGAGTTAAATGAATGAATGCAGAAACGTGGCCAAAAGATACCCTGCTGTACCCATCGGACAAACATCTCAGGATCTGGTCGTGGTCCTGAGAAACCACCAACATCATGACCATACATGCCCACTGCGCCCAGACCTGCCCCTACACCCATCGAAATGTTGTACTTGATCGTCTTCCACTGTGTAACGTTGTCGCCACTCCAGGTCTGTGAGACAAGCTGGTGACCGAATGGGATCAAAGACCGTGTAATCAGGAATGGTCGTTGGTTAGGACTGTAA
Source organism: Saksenaea vasiformis B4078 (assembly GCA_000697055.1). Lineage (NCBI taxonomy): Eukaryota > Fungi > Mucoromycota > Mucoromycetes > Mucorales > Saksenaeaceae > Saksenaea > Saksenaea vasiformis. Next base: position 38,862 of record JNDT01001810.1, on the reverse strand, counting down.
TCGCGCACGGCCTCATACGATGCTTGGATCATAAGCAGTGTCTGGTGTGGTGTACCAGCCTCCCTAGCTGTAGTTCGGCCCTGAAGCGCACTGGCGCCTTCTAGCTTATTTGGTTGTACTTCGCCAGCATACGTATGACCGTCATCCAACATGGTAAATTCGTTGTTGTCCAACCACAAATCGTACCCGTATTCGAGCAGTTGAGCCCGCGTCTGTTCTTTCCAGTAGGCGTAACCTGCCTTACTAGAGAAGTCGATGTAACTTGCACGTCCCATTGTATTTGCTCCCGCACGCCATTGCCACAAAACGGATGGCTGTTCATTGTCCCACACAAAACCTTTCTCTTTTTTCATACGTTCATAGTCAGGATGGCTCTGCAGAAGCCATGGTTTGACGTTGGCGAAGATATGAATTCCCGCCGCTTTCAGCCGCTTTGCCAAACGTTCAGGGTCTGGGAAACGCTCTCTGTTCCAGGTAAACACAAGCCGATCTCCCGTTGTTGGCGAGGTGGTATACCCAGAAGACAAATGCATACCATCACAAGGGATCCGATGCTCACGACATCGCGAAGCAAAAGTTTCCAGTCGTTCCTGAGCATCGTGAGCCTCAGCGTACCCCATAGAAGATGCTAGGTATCCAAAGGCGTACCGTGGGGGTAAATGTCGCGGTCGGCCAACCAAAGCTGCAAGCTTGCGAACAACTTCAGGAACAGAAGGGCCATAGATACGATAGTAATCTAACTGGCCGGCCGCTGCGTGGTAGTACGTATAGGGTCCCCACATCTACTGAGCCAACGAGAACGAATAAGTAAGTATCCCAGTTTATTTTTCAATAAAACTTGCCGCATCGTATTCTTTTCCAAAATCCAGAGTTGTGGTTGCAAAGTTATTGTAATAAATGCCATGCGCAACAGAAGGTTCGGTGAGCGTAAGATAAAATGGGAAGAACTTATACATAGGATCCTGCGTCTCGGCATCATAACCCATACAGTCGACGCGTTCAAGTCGAAACCGACGACCTGCCAAATTCATGTCCCCCGTGCGTTCACCTAAGCCATAGTACTTGTCGGTCATACGTCGACGTTGATAGTGCCATACACTGCCATTTTCCAAATCGTAGGCGTAGCTCCGATGCGGTAAGTCTTCGGCGAACACCCGATCTTCTAGGTCAGACCAGACGAGATACAAAGGGTCCATGTATATTCTGAGTCGGAGCGACGACGTCTCAACCACAATAGCTTGGTCATCTTTGTCACTGGTACTGACAACATACAGATCTTTTGGCGCCGATAAGTTTGTCTTTACTTCTTCTCCTGCACGTTGAAAGTACACATGAGCAATATGGGGATCAATAAACTCGATGCTAAAGCTGTCCCCTTGAGCATTGCGGAATGTCAAAGGGTAGTGGATTTTTTCGTCAAAAGCGAAGCCTTGAGGGATATGTTGGCGCATGGGAAAAAAAGAACCCACCGTGAGTTTCGACTGAATGAATGACACACGTTTGCACAACGTCAAAAAGTACGCCACAAACATACGACAGCTTTAAACGTTACGAGTAGATAAACCTTTATTTGCGAACGTACATAGTGAACTCATATTCGATGTTTTTATGCTTTTGTAGACCTTCTGGTACTTGTTGCTCTACATAGTCTTCAAGTTCCTTATGAGTAGCCAGTCGATAGATAGCGTGGTCGATTTCAGGGAAAAATGCATCGCAATCGAACTTGGATTTGATACGTGTGAGCAGAATATGAGTGCAGTCTGCAGACTGGATTGCTAGTTTGTATATTTGAGCACCACCGATAACGAAAACGCGAGGGTGCCGTTTGGGATCAATCAATGCAAGCGCTTCGTCGAAGGACGTCACTCGCTTGGTGGACGAGTCATCCGTGTTCCTGGGATAGGTATCAATCAAAAAGCACTTGCTACTTCGCTCTTACAAGTTATAGTTTGTATTTCTAGAGATAACAACGTTCAAACGATCTGAAAGGGGACGGAACTTTGGAGAAATGGATTCCCAAGTGACACGTCCCATAATGACAGCGTTCTCGCGTTTGGCAGATTCATCGGACGGCACGACATGTTGCGGAATGTGCCCTGTTACCTTTTTGAAGAAGGCCATGTCTTTTGGAATAGACCATGGCAGCTTTCCTGAGATCCCAATACCGAGTTCCTCTGTAGCTGCAACGATAAGTGCAAAGTGAACCATGGTGCTTGAAATTTGTTATTGCGTCCCAGGAAATAAAAAATTTCAGGTTGACGATTGACTTCCTGTTTTAGGCACAATTCAGACGTTGGCAGTTGGTTCCTTTTGTTTCTTGCCTTGAGAGTTTAGGTGTCCTTCAGTCGGAAGCCGAGATGATTTCCTGGTTTCCTCTTTTCCGAAATTGAATGCCCTGTTATAAACTTCGCGTCCTTTCAGGATGATATGGACACCGATCAAGTAACTAAAACATTATGGACGATGCAGCACCCTCAGTTTATAATCCCGGGAAGCAAGTGCAGGTATTGTTTTCCCTGGAAAGAAAAAGCTGCTAGTTTTGAAAGATGCAAAGGACAGCAAATATGGTTTCAGTGGGTGAGGGATGCTTGGGGGATATTGATCTTTCTTGATAACGAATATTTCATCTTTTAAAATAATCGTTGAATGATGCGTGAACTCAAAGGATACACTTCGATTCTATCGTTGACCAACACTGTGCCTGCATTCTCGAGCATAGGCTTCGCCATGCTTGCTCGCTGTATCATATCATCACCACAAACAACTCCTACTTTTTTTGTAAGCGAGTGCAGTATTCTTCTATTTCTCCTGCTGAAGAGTGACCAACGTGCGCCCGAGGATTTGAGATTCTCTTGCAGCATTGCTTATTTAATTGGTCGAAGGTATTCATGGAGGACGATGACGGCGGCGACGGCAGCAGCGACACTGTTGTCGAAGCCGATGCATCGCTACTATTAATGTTCAGCATCGATCGGATAAGAAAAGAACATGAAAGGTAATAAATAAATAAAAAAGCTTAAAGCTTAAGATTTGCACTCCTGCCTCTTTTCTTTCTGTGATTTACAGCGTTTCACGCCCCGCGCGAACTTATCATCGGAGTGACTAAGTTTTTTTGGAGGGGAAAAAAGGCACTGTTCATCACCCCTCTTTTTCTTTCAAGAATTCACCGTGCGAAGACCATGTCCATCGCAACGCATGGAGTAGATCATGTGAGTTGTGGCCTTTCTTCATCGCATTGATGGCTAACCTGTGTAAAAATCCGCGTAGCGTGGTCGGATATCGTTTTGCTATGCCCCTGCCAGTGACGACGAAGAGGAAGGATGTTTTGCTCACGATATACTCGGGTTTGAGACAGAGAAGATTGAGGTCTATCAATATTTTTATGGTGGAAATCCTGATATTCCACCTCGTATGAATAATCCCGTCAGAGGAATGCTACAATCGAAGATACAACGCATGATAGTAAACTATGTAGACGTTGGTCACAGTACGTTTCTTTTCATCCATCCACCGAAATTATTTTGCTTACTTGTCCCACCAATGAATTTAGTGGATGCTGCAATGGACATTATTGAGGCGGCAATCGCATCCAGACGAAAACCATCGCCGTAAGTACATTTCTTTTAGATACATGGATCTCTGCCTCTAAACACTATGCTCCAAGATTTATCGTCGTGGTACTGGTGAACATTATTTTGAATCCCGGTGCCATCCATCGTAACCGGCGTGAATTTTTACAATCTTGCCAGAAAGCACGGTGTTTACTATTTAGTCTAGTGGAGACTTTTGGGGCCTCTGTGTTCGAAGAGCTTTTACGATCGTTTCGAAGGCTTGGAGAACAGAAGAAGAAGAAAAAGAAGAATGCATACGAAAGCGAAGAGGAAGAGGAAATAGAAGACGATGAATGTGAAGAAACCTATTGGATGGAACACAAGTTAAGAAAATTTGAAGACTTTTGGGATTTCGTTCATTTCTGTCTAAAAGAGCAAAAACACGATATTAAATCCAAGGTAAAAATCTCTCTCTCTCTGTCATGGCAACGGAACTTAGAGTGTTGTATTCCAGTGTCATCGCCTAGTATTAGACATTCTCATACATGTAATGGAACATGATATGCGAGCGAGAAAAGGTAACTACAAGATGGAAAGGAACGTATCTGATATGTTCGAGCTTTTAGATAGCTTACAGGAGATGGAGAACTGTTTCTTTTTATCCACTCTAAGAAAAGATTCGTACGGATATCGCGGCCAGTTCGACAGGTATTTGGATATCCTGTTCCATGTTTTTGAAAGAAGGAGAGCGACGCAGCGAAAGGTCGATGAGCCTTACGTAGAAAGCATTGACATTGTTGGAAGGCTTCTGAATATGGTGGGAACTTCAACCTCGTGAAAGATACCCATGAACTTATGTTCTTTTCCTTTTCGCTAGCTTATCGTTTTATCCTATTGTAATGATCTTGTAACGCCTGGACAGCTATCGGATCAGACGTACCTACGATTTGCAAGGCTTCGTGGGGATGATGTTGCCAGCCTTTTGCAGGTAAAGAATGGGAAAACAAAGGGATGGAATTGGTGCGACAATGCATAAGCTCACACGACGCAGGTCATTCGCTGCGCAACTTTTATTTCTTCCCTATGTGATTCTGCGCTATCGGACGCTGATTGCTCATCAGTCAGTGAACAACATAAAAGGTTGCGGAACGATAAACAACTGGGGCTGAAAATAGAAAGATTGCTTCACTATGCGATGAAAACGCGGCCGTTTCAGATTAACGCAATGGAGGACATATATCGCCACGTCCTCCTTATTAGTTGGACATATATGAGTTATATGAACGAGAATTGTCTGCATTGTGAGTTCAGTGTCACGGATGCTTTTGGTCAGAAGGACTTGAAAGACGTAACACTATCATGTATCCCAGAGAGGAAACAGTTGGATACAAAGAGACGCGGGCTGGCTGCTGTCCAGGAATGGCGTACACATATCCAGACGATGATTGACGAGGTATATCAACAAAATCCCGACGCAGAGACAAAACAGAAGATTTGGTGGACAGTGGAGCTGGTCGAACTTAATTTTGATATTCTTCGGTGAAAGCACTGCTGGACAGTGAATCGTGTGACACGCTGTAGCAAGGGGAACCCTGGGAAAAAGGAAAGTGTTGTACAACTGCATCAACATGGATCGGTTGAAGCAGGAAAGCAAGGCACTATAAGACGGACGGCACTTTTTCATCCCCTGCCTTTTCTATATCCTTCTCTGATCATAACGTTTCTTTTTTGAACAGTTTTCCTTGTTTTAATGACTACAAAACTCTTGCACATAGAATGTAAACAAATAATGCATAATGAAAAAGAAAGAAAAGAAATCGATGCTTGAATTTTCTTGTTTCGGACATAAGAAATAAGGTTTGCTATAGTAAATAAAATGTTTAAGACAGAGAAAGAGGAGCAGTCGCTTACCCTTATTCATTTCAAATCATGACCACAGTGCGGGCACCAGGTGGTGGAGTAGTAAATCTTATGCAACAAGCAATAGTTGCTAGGATTGCCAGCGGTTTGAGTTGAAGTGTTTGATTTGGCAACGGGACATAACGACAGGCCCATGATCTTGAGAAGGGAAGGAGAAAGAGGAGAGAGAGAAAGAAAAAAATGCCAGTTTTTAACCCATTGTCATGTACGAGGTTGCAGTGTTCCAATCCATTGTGACGACTTGCACACGAACGGAATTGCTTGGACACACATACGAGGAAGTCACAGTTGCCCATCATAGGCCTGTCTTTCCGATACATGAATGACTCGCAGAAGAGGCAAGTTGTAACAACAAACCTTGCGATATCGTGAAAAACTGTTCAAAACACATAGGAACTGCCTGAACGTGGTGTGGTGTTTCTACAGCGATACGTGATGGTAGGCTGGAAGCCTGGTAGGCGTGATGCCGGATACCACATTTTTCAGAATCTATAAAATTTTCTGATTGGTCTTAGCTCTCTTGAGCTTATATGTCATCTTGCAGTCCAGACGGACGTCTAAAGAGATACGATGAAGTTGTTAGTTAATTTCTCTATAAACGTCGATTATGTATGGGATATTACATTGTATTTGTCCCTAGAAGGAACAATATTCATCTTTTAAAGAACGATGGAGAAAAAAAAAAGAAATGCTCCATCTTCTGTTGTTGTCACGAAAAGTAACAATGTGAACGTGGTTTCAGGAAATAGACACCGGGATCATTTTGCCAACCGCCACTTAATATGATATGGCTCATACAGATTTTAGCTCTGCGTCCTGCCGTGGAGAACGAGTTAATAACATGTCTATAGCGTAGTAGAGAAACACTTTGAAGCACCTTGCTAAAATCTCAAAGATCACACGGATAAATCAGTAGATCAGTCGCTACTTGAAATGTACTGTTTCACTTGTTAAGCACCTTAACTGACGCAGCCCATTTCTCTTATATGTTCGATTACCGATCCATGGTGCCGCTTGGGCTAACTACTTCCATACCGTTAGCAGGTATGAAACGTGCCAGAGACCTTTGAAAGGACCCAGATATAGAAAGACCATACCAGAGGACGTGGTGTTAGAATCTATTTCACTGTTTCCCATATATAGAGTTGAAGAATGACCTATTTAGATTGATAAGTCGAAAAATCACTGGTTTTAAGCCGTGGAATACGCAACTGTATCCTTTATAGTGATATCCATTATGTTTGCTTACAAATTCGGATCAAAAATGAGGTCGGGCGATTTCGACAGGAATAGCAAGGCAGCCATACACTGAGCAAGCGAAGGCAGTAGGTGTTTACCCAATCAGGGCATGAATAAATATAGCAGCAGTTGAGTGCCTCCCTCTTTGCTCCGTTCGTGTTCCCTGATCATACATTTTGGCCAGTAAGATTATATGCATTACTATGCCATCATGATACGTCAAATCGGTCACTATGTCATCATATGCATCATTTAGCTTACAAGCTTGGTTGACTAAGAAGAATCACACTAGACAACTCAGATTCCCTATATGCCTTAAAGTAGAACAATTATTTCTGTTTGCTTTCTATACTATTCGCCTATCACATCGACTACCAACATCTGTACCTACGATGCGCTCCAAGAATGGCGTGTATAAATTTCTTGGTAAGATTTAACAACCTACAATCAACTCTGCATTTTTTTATAGTTACCATTTTCGCTGATCATAAACCAACAAACTGCCAGCAGGCAATAAAATGGGAGAAGGATAGGAAGAACCCAAGACTTCGCCAATGCCCGTCTTGATCAAATGATTTGTGCAAAGTAATAAATAATAAGCGGTGGATGGATTTTTAAACTCGTACTCGCAATGAAAATTAAATAAACACTGTGCTCTGAGATCACTGGCCTTATGCGCAATAATGGGATTTAACACAGGTGCAATATTGATATCCAGGCGCGTATCAAAGTGGTCCGTGAACAGTTTAGAGAGCACGACTTGGTTGGACTAGAGCGGTACTCATATACGAATGGTTGGTGAAACTAAAGAAAGAGCGCGTCATGAAGTACAAAGGAAGATGGAACGTATCGTCGTGCTATATATAATGAAGGTGGGTATTGAGCAAACAGCTATATGTCGTCACATTAAAATGTATGCACTAATACTGTACGATCTCGCAGCACGTTTGTTGACTGGCTTTCTATGCCAGCTGACAGCAGCGAGCCTGTAAGGATCTTTTTCCCAGCACGCGAAGTAACAGAAGCTGCAGCCGTAGATAATAACGATGACACCTAATAGGTCTGTCACAGAGGCCTTACAGACTTAAAAAAACCATGTGAGCATTGCAGCAATTAATACCTCACCACTGATCATCGGTGATCTTGCTACACGGTCAACCGACCTTATTAGTAGTATTGTCGGAAGGCGCAGTACTGGTTCCCAATCGTTCCGCACTTGGCCGAGTAGCTACCGATATTCATGGAGATCGACCACAGGTGGACTTTAGGTGAGTGGCGACTGTCACACTTCGTGGAAAACAGCTAATGTATATCAGCTTTCCTACATCAAACAACACGAAAACGGGTGATGGAGGGAAACAGATGAGTCTGTGGAACGGCGCACAGACAAAATTTCCCCGCCGATCGATGCGATTACGATATGCAACTCATTCAAAGTATAAAATTGCGGTTTTGGAATTTGGTGTCGTGCAAAAACTTTGTGCTTCCAAAAATGATGTCAGTTGATTCAATAATGAAGTCGTGTCCACGTGCGATTAAGGTGGATTACTGTTCATCGAATGGTAATCTACAACTATCACTCTAAATAAATTCTACGTCCGTGGAGAATCACATTGTGCTGAGATGAGATAAAAGATGCGTCGTTAATATATCATTTATGAGAAGTGCCAATTCACTTACGTGAAAATCGATTACCTATATGCGCAAAACTCATTAGAGTAGCATACAAGAATACGAGAGCATTCGACGATACTTTGTTATCTCACTTAGCATCGGTACGATCCCGACGCATGGGCCGGGGACCGCAGCGCATCCAACTCAAGATGACACACATACGAATTGCACTTCCTTTTAAAAAAAAGCTTAGAATCAGGTATAGAAAATGGCCGCCGGTAGAGCTACAGATGGAAGAAGTTGTCAATATGAAATTGCTCACTTACTACAAAGATAAGCGCTTGCAGACACCGTGTCTAGGTCCTTGTTCTTGTGAACGCATGCTCTCCAATCAGAACCGCATTTCCATTTAGATTGAGAGGACAACACTCAATCGAGGTTGAGTCTGCACAAATCCACTCTCGTTAAGCATGGCACAAACATATGAGAAAGCGCCAATGCGAAGTATAGATGCAGTAGTCTTATTGTCTATTAGTAATGGCCTATACAATTCCCAATATTTTATAAGGAAGCGATAGTTCTATAGGTGAGAACATGAAGAAAAGACCGAAATGTACTGTTGTCTTAGTGTCCAAATCACAGACAGATCATCCTGGGTACAATTTCTTTTTACAATACAGGCTGAGGCTGAGTAATTTTAAGGATTTCGTGTCGCAGCTCATATGAAATCAGTGCTTTTTTTTTTTATTTAAATCCATTGACGAATCCTTGTCAAGTGCTTTAGAATCCACAAAAAATGGATATGCTGCCCTCAATGACAGGTAAAAATATTTATCCTCTGAAAGCACAAACTATCTCCGTTATATTAGGTGCAATGTTCTCGATGTTTGGAACTTGCGCTATCAAATATGTCTAAGAAAATTCGCGATATCTGGACTTGAGAAAGAGGAGCGTGACGAGTTGATGGGAGATGCATTGATGAAAGATGTGCTGTTACGCGATACGTTGACGGAAAATGAACAAACTTTTTTCTTTGGAGCCATACCAAATCTCCCGGCTCGGAAATCAAAGACTAGGGCATTTTCGATGGATGTATGGCTGTGCAAGGTGTCGCTCTTGAGAAATCTGATGAACGAGCGAGTAACGATGAGCTACTGGGGGACGGGTGTGTTTGACGTAGCAACGATTCCAGAATGTTTGGGTAACGCGTCCCAACGTTGGAAGGTTTTTTGAACGTAACAAATGAATGGACTGAAGATAAAGATGCTGGAACCGTGATGGACCAATCATGACCATAGTGCGGAAACGGTGGTGGATATCCTGTATCATATAGAAGATCATCTGGAAACCTATTAAATGTTGAAGCAGTAAAGTTACAGTTGCGACCTTGCCGGATATACTTTCCTTTACCATTCATTTGGAAGTTGAGAATGGGATGTTTACTGTTTATTGAACGACTTTTTACGCTACTCTAAATAAACTATGCGTCCATGAAGAAACTAGTTTGCGCTGAGGAAATAATTGAATATGGGGTTTTAGTTCACGAATTGGCGACAAAATAATACTGTACTTACATCAAGTTGGTCCCCAGATGAGCGCATAGTTTATTGGAGCAGCATAAAAATCATTCACGGTTAGTAAATGGAAGATACTTTGATGTCCTCTCACTTACCCCGAAGATAATCAGGCCTACAGGCTTGGGCCAAGCCCGCACCCGAATCCCGTGGGGCCGGCATGGGGAGGAGGTTCTGGCAGCGGAGGCCAGTGATGAGAAGTTACGCCGTGCAGAGGACTTAAAGCGATGCAACGTCTGGCGAGGTTCTGCTGTCAAAGTTGGATAAGGCAGCGTGCAACAATACTTGCTTACTTGGTGGTGAACGAGGGGCTACACCATAGCCAGGACGGTTCGGGACAGAGGTCATGCAGGCTAAACGATAGCCAAAAAAAAACATGAATAATTGTGTATGTATAAAAATTGACACCCTTACCGGGGATGTTAAAGAGAACAGAACCAAAGAAAAAAAAAAGGAAATTCGTGCGTTCCTTTTAAGTACGGACTATTTGGGTGGAATTGAGCATGAGAGTTTACGGTTTTGAAAGCGAGTGGCTCCTCGTCTGTAGTAAGATCTATGAGATCAAATCTATTTCATTGACGAGGTATCCTCGTTCGTCTTCGTAAAAAAAATTGCATATGGTAGGAATAAAGTGTAAGCAAAAAACTATCCTTTATAGCTAAGCGATAATAAGAAAGCAAGTTCATGGTACGTGAGCACGACTTTATTGATGGATCGACAGACATCGTTTTGCAATATCTGTACAGAACTTGGTAATCCGCCAGCACTATTCAGTACGGCCATTGAAAGTCTATGCATCAATCGCTTCTGTATCCCTCATCATACGCAGGGGGGATTACCGATGACAATGCAAAATCAGGAACTTGGGATATCGTTCTTACGAAGGAACTACAACAAAGGACGATTTTCTCCCTACGCCTTATAACCACGTGGGATATCGCGCAGACATAGGCATTTCACAGTGGATTCAACGAAAACAAATTCGATTGGTCGTCACTAGGCAGGTCGCCGGAATTCACGCCGATAGCTTTTACTCCCCTTTCGATCCGTTTCGCATCAAATACGGAAGCATTTGAAGAGGGACGTCAAAAAGACAAGATGAAATACATGCAACCTGAAATCCAATTGCAGATACCTCCGAGCAAGCACTCACAAATCACAACTTTTATGTTTTCATTTACGGTGGAAAATAGTGTGATCTTTGGAGTCGGAGTGGACTCAACCAAGACCGGATTAGGTGCGACAAACAATCCTCAGGTTGATGGGAACAAGACGAAAGACATAGTATGACCCACCCCATAGTATCAAAGATAGGTAGGTATATGTTGATCATAATTGGGTGTAAGAAAAGCTTAGTCAACTATGTGACTTTGCAAGTCTTTTGTCTTCCATCCCCAATATCAGATAAAGGATCCAAAATGGGAAATTTTGTGCAAGGATCTCGCCACTTTCTATATTTGAAACTAAACAATCGATAGTTTCTAAATGTTTTAGCCATGCAATGATTAGTTTCAAAAGGTAGATACGTGAGAATCGACCACAAGATAAAAAATTCCCTAAAAATTTTTTTGTCTGCCCCCAATGGTAGCCGCCTATCAAAGCACTTATCGGCTAATGGAGTCACACCTACGATCTTATCAGTGACTCGGCTTAAAATAACAGCAGGTGTCTTTTGATTATTCATCGTTTAGCTACATTCATGTTTCTATCGTATTCAAACAGAGTGAGAAAAAAGCATGAAGATGATGACCCGCATCATCCAAAGGTCCCGGGAACATGGTACTTTGTTATACGGCTCGGTGTCTGGCCTTTTTATCAATCAGATCATACCTGCGTCGGAGTTTGAGTGACGCGTTTAGTCCATGGCACGACGCGGGACCGGACAAATTATAAAAAGACATGTCTATGACAAGCGCGTCTTTTTTTCCTTATTCTTTTCATCTTAACTCTTTTCTAAAACATGGTCGTCAAAGTTGGTATTAACGGGTAGGTCATTTGTTGTTATTGCTAGTTGGAGAGAGACTGATTCCTTTCTTTTAGTTTCGGTCGTATCGGCCGTATCGTCCTCCGTGCTTCTCTTAAGAACCCCGATGTCCAGGTTGTTGCTGTCAACGACCCCTTCATTGACTTGGAATACATGGTCTACATGTTCAAGTATGACTCTACCCACGGCCGTTTCGATGGTACCGTCGAGCACAAGGATGGCAAGCTTATTGTGAACGGCAAACCCATCTCTGTCCACGCCGAGCGTGATCCCTCCCAGATCCCTTGGGGTCAGGATGGTGCCGACTACGTTGTTGAATCCACTGGTGTCTTCACCACCATCGAGAAGGCCAAGGCTCACTTGGTCGGTGGTGCCAAGAAGGTCATCATCTCTGCTCCCTCCGCTGATGCTCCCATGTTCGTCTGTGGTGTCAACTTGGATGCCTACAAGTCTGAATACCAGGTCATCTCGAACGCTTCCTGCACAACCAACTGCTTGGCCCCTCTTGCCAAGGTTATCAACGACAACTTCGGTATCGTTGAAGGTTTGATGACCACCGTCCACGCCACCACTGCCACCCAGAAGACCGTTGACGGTCCCTCTGGTAAGGACTGGCGTGCTGGCCGTGGTGCTGGTGCCAACATCATTCCTGCCTCCACTGGCGCTGCCAAAGGTAAGTGACGAAATTCTTGCGTAATGTTCATGTTTCTCATTTTTTTTTCATGTTCCGTTCAGCTGTCGGTAAGGTCATTCCCGAATTGAACGGCAAGTTGACCGGTATGGCCTTCCGTGTCCCTACTCCCGATGTCTCCGTCGTCGATTTGACCGCCCGCCTCGAGAAGGGTGCCTCCTACGATGAGATCAAGCAGGTCATCAAGAAGGCCTCTGAGAACGAGATGAAGGGTATCCTCGCCTACACTGAGGATGAAGTTGTCTCCACTGACTTCATTGGTGATGCCAACTCCAGCATCTTCGATGCTAAGGCTGGTATCTCTCTCAGCCCCAACTTCGTTAAGGTAAAGTATTGCTCAATAAGGGAGCGGAAAAGAGGAATGGGGTTTATGCGAGGGATGGGTAAACGGAAGAACGTATACTCATTGCATTTCTTCTTTTTAATAGTTGGTCTCCTGGTACGATAACGAGTTCGGTTACTCCACCCGTGTCATCGACTTGCTCGTCCACGCTGCCAAGGTCGACGGTGCCTTGTAAATTGGGAGAAATGCTCCTTTCAACCCTTTTTCCTTCTCTTTCTAAGATGTATATAACACTGTAGCGCAGTAGAAGAATTGATTGCTAAATAATAAAAAGAAAAAAAGGCTCCGGTCTTTCTCTTTTGTCGTCAAAGTACATACTATGCTCATAACTACATTCATTATCCTCATGGTCGATAGACTACACGTCGTCGTGGAGTTTTAATTCGCAGAGCTAATAAAGGCAACGACAGGCTTTTCCCACGCGGAGTGCCGTTTCTCAAAAAGCAAACAAACCAAATAAATCCCGCACGTGAATTTTTGCATAAAACACTTCCGTGTTGACCCGTGTTTCCACACTTTCCCCGCAAAAAGAAAACAAGGTTTCGCGAAGCGATCTTTTCGGGGATTCCAGAAAGCTACCACATACGGAGCACACCGTACTCTTCACATGTTCACTCGAACTGGATCCGGATCGGAAAAAAACATGTCAAATCAAGGGACCCCTACCCCAGTATACACAAGGATGTTATAGACTCCAATCAATTAACAGTGGTCAATGATCGCTGTGCTAATTTCTTTTTTTAGAAGATGGAAATTCAAAACATTAAATACAAACGCTTGTGTAAGAGAAAAACACGAGCTAATTCCATTCCGTAAGCATCACAGGCACATTGCTTCAGAAGAGTGATATGTCCTCAAAGATCATCTTGTCTACAGAAGGACATTTAAACGATACAATGGACTTTTCGTCTAGAAAGCGCGTCTCTTCAACGTGTTTGGAGCAGAAAGATTCCCTCCGCCAATCTGTTGCGTGCGCGAGCGTCGTCACTATACTCTCTTCTCGCTGCTTTGACCTGTGTACTGAGCGAGATCCAATCGACTCTTGTTCTGCTATGTAACAACATGTCCAACCTTTCATCTTCCGCTTATTGATTGCACCGTAATACTTCTTATACCGCTCCAAGATCCTCTCGGTTTTGCTAGTTTTCGTCAGCCTTAGCACAGTTTGACTTGTATGGGTTGCTAACAGCTTGAGATGCGTGCAGGGCATATTGACGATTTGTCGTCGCTGTGACCAGAAAAGCCCACTGCGCGGTTGATCTTCGCAATGGAAGGCTAGTTTAGACAAACGCGGACAGGCTTTGGATAAGTATGGATACACTGCTGTGCGCACGTCGCTTAGTTTCAATGTCAACTCCTCCAGCCCATGCTTCATTCTGGTGGATCGTCCAGGTCTCAGTTCTCCCACCCCAGCCGTAATCGTGAGCACCTTCAGTTGTGGCAGGCTGCAGAGGAGCCATCCAATGTCGAGAGACTCGGCGTAATGAATATAACGGTTGATGTGATCAATCTTGAGGTATACCAAATGCAAAGCGGATGTTTGGTACATCAGTTCAGGCTGCCTTCCTTTGTTGTATAAAATACCATACTTCGCGCTGTAACCGTGGAGATCTACAAATAAAGCAGTATAAGCAATATGCCATAACGTCTTCATCATGCTATTACATAAGATTCTACGGGGAACGTCGTCAATCTCGGTACCGTTAATTATGAGCTTTTTAAGGTGGCCACAGGAATCGATGAGATGAGCAACGTCCTGCCAAAAATCCTCTGGAAACATGGAGACATTCAAGTGACTAATATATCTGTATTTACGCGCCAGATAGTAATAAATTTCCGAGCCATGGATACCATCCAGGCGTAATTTGCGCACGACATTGCAAGGTGTAGTATTTTCTGGCGTAGGTCCACAGACTTTTACACCTTTGAACTGAATTGTTTCCAAATATGGAAGAGTCTCCAAAAGTGATTCCAGTTCAATCATAGATAAATTATAGTCCTTTCCGCAAAACTGCAGTGATCGAATGTAGGGCATTTTCGTTAACAGATCAAGGCAGCCGGGAAGAATATCAACTGCTATGTGTAACCGAGCGAGGTAGTCTGGCGGGAGATTCAACGGTCGATCCAGATGTAGGAGAGGTGTTTTCGTAAGGTATTTGCAGCCGGCCATCACAGGTTTATACGAAGAGCGCCAAAACTTTTGTACCTGAGTTCGACCAGGAATGGACATAGACGTGGAAGCAAGTGGAGCGTTTCATGCGGAACACGTACATGGTCTGCGAAGGCCAGCGTACGTACATGATAACCTAGAGGATTGATTGCTTCCGTACTAAGCAGTGCTCCAAAAAATGACCGCAATTGATTTCGATCATCAATGTAAACGGCGCTGCATATGATTGCTGCGAATGGGTCGTTCCAAGAGCGACACACATATCGACATGTACATTGATCTCTTGCGCGAAAGACTCTTTGCAATGTTTAACAAAACCTCTCTTGGTAATATGTCTAGCATCGTTGACAAGGTATACACAAAAGTAAAGGAAGAAATACCATTTATATAGATTCTGGTTCGTTGTTATGGCAACCAACTGCGGTATAAAGGGTGCCACACACTTTTTACTCCGCATTTTTATGATGCTAGATTGACTACTTGGGAAAGTCGGGACAGTGATAGTTTATCTCTCGCTTCAGAAAGGCATTTCCACTGCACGCGTATGGCCCCCGTTGAATGACTCTTCGGGCTAAACTGTATCAACGTGTTCGCATCCGCGTGTTCGCATCAAGGACCGCTAACAGCTACGGTTGGGCTTTGGTACCCTGCTGCAAGCAAAGAAGACGGCCCCTCTTGCCCGTTATACGGGCAGTTTTGCTGTAGCAACAAAATTTGAATATTTCATCTGACAAGATCTATTCTCTTTCGTACCTCCTCCGTTTCCTGTGAAACTCGAATAAGAACATTTTGGTATCCCCGTGTGGAGCCGCAAGTTTTGCTGTGATTTACGTACCAGTTTCCCGATACTCCACTTGATTGTCTTGGTTGCACGCATCTATCACAGTGCAGACAAATGGTTCAAGGACTGGACAGTCAATTTAACATTGAATTCCGAGGCATCCATGGGACTTCTTTCTATCCTTCCTTGGCTGCGCAGATTTTGTCCGCAGCTACTTACTGTAACACTTAAGTTGGACCATGTTATCATAATTGGGATTTGTGCGACCGAGCACAGATATAATATGCCGCATTTCTTGTTTTATTTTCTCCTTTTTTCTCTACTTCCCTAGTCGTAATGCTTGATAGGCTATCTGGTGATATTCTGAAAATAATCACCGATTTTCTGTGTCCGAGGGACGTATCTACATGCACACTGGTCTGCCGCTTCTTGAATGGCGCGTTGGCGCCATCGTTGTACCGCCACGTCCAAATCAAGAACCGACGCCAGCTGCGCTCATTCTTTGATGCACTTTTGCGAACGGAGAAGAACGATCCTCTTGGTCGCTATGTTCGTACGCTCGACGTTTCAAGGAATATACCTTTTTCGCATGAGAAGATCTACTGCCTTCCGCGTCTTTGTCCTTTCCTTGTTAAGATCAACTACACAAAGTTTTGGCGCTCTCCTTTTAAGAACATTGTGCACGAATTTCAGTATCTCGCAGAAACCGAAATCCTCAGCTTAGACGATCGTCTAGTTCCTCTATCGGACTGTTTCAGCAGATTACGTGTATCAATTAGGTCATCTAGTGGCTGGTTGATGATGCTAAAGTCGATGTCTATCATTCAAGTTCTACAACTATGCCACGGGAATGGCAACGTTCCTGTATCAGAACTAGATCTACTTCCGAGTATCCTACCGTCCCTCAGGGACCTTCAAATCAAGGGTGTCAACATCAGCGGCCCTTTGCCAGATCATGTCGTCCCTTGCAATACATTGAAAAGTTTAACGTTTGAGCAGCTCTCCCATGGAGCATATCTCTCTTATTTCACGCGAAAGTTTCCGAACGTCGATAGCCTGGAAATCTCTGTCGTTGGCAGCAACGCGGATAGGTCAGAAATTCTCTCTTTTGTGCGATCTTATGAACATCTTGAAAAATTGGTAATCAATAACTTTCGTGTTGAGGGCGTCATTGCTCTACGAAAGGCACCAGAAAAATTTCGGGACACAGGTACAGACCACGCTCTGCAAATCGATCTTGCAACGCTAAAGTAAACTTTTTCTCTTTGTTATAGTATTGGGCATTCTGCAGTTTTGTCCTCGGTTTAAGGCTTTGCGTTTGTCAGATCTCAATTTGGGGATACCTAACTCTCCCACCGCTTGCCCCTTTTTGGTAGATCTTCAACTACAGCTCTTTCGGGGAAGTGTTGCAATCGATCAGATCCTGGACCACCTACAGCATTTGAAATCGCTAGTTATCAGCACATGTACTCTTACGGTCAATAGAAATGTCACAGAAGAGAGCCAGCACTCTTTGCAAACGTTGCAGCTTTTTGGGGTTCTACGCGTAGAAAACGAAGCCTTTGTGTATGTGTCAAAACGTTGCCGCAGCCTTTCTCATTTTCAATACTTTATCGGAGCAATTTCCAAACCTGTTTCAGTAGAGATAGACATGCCCTACACAAGTCTCACAGCACTTAAGTTGGAAGTCATTACTAGAGACCGTCTCGCTGATGTTTTCAGAGTGACACAGACGGAAAAAACCGAGCGGCTTTTGGAACGACTGGGGCGGTGTCATGGGACAATGGACAGAGATGACTTCCTTGGGTGGATGAGATGCTATCGGCTAAGCGTAAAAGGCAATCGTAGTATCGTCAAGAGGTCAAAGAAAGATGAAATAGCCATAAAATCTCTCGTGACATCTGTAGAAGAAAATCTGCAAAAGGGAAACACGCAAGTATTGGATACAAGTGGAGGATCGATATTATCATTTCGTTGTAGATCCATACAAAGCTTGATGTTACAAAGAGAGCTAGTATATGGTAGCGTTGAATTGGAAAAATCTTCGTTTTCATGGTAAAGATGTGTTACTTTAAGAAACATTACTTGTCTTTTACAAATATTTTCCGTAATGAGGCGGTAGTTCCCACATTGGTAGTGATAGATATCGGTTAAATGGAGCGTTGAAGTCTCTTTCTCGTCAAGTATTCAGTTTGTGTATATGTCACAAAGTGACATGACTGTTGCGTGTAAATTTAATTTTTGAAGATCTCTGGAAGCATATCATAAGGGCTTGCGTCCAAATTTACAGTATTTGCCGTTTGCCTAGATCAAGTAAATCAGAGGACCGCAGCTGTATGCCATCCCGGACAATAAATTGTTCAAAAGACCATGAGTTCCGCATCAATCGATTTCGATAGTACTGTACAATGACCTGAAAAAAAAATGACTTTGAACAGCATCTACAAACAAAGATTCCACTGTCACTGCTGATATGAGGAACTAGGGCCAACTACGGTTGTTATTGGGTAATCCCCTCAGCGACTACGTCCCCATAATTGACCTGGAAAACGATGTACCCATTTCGTGCGACAAGATCTTCATCTGAACTTTGTCCTTTTCAATCACAAGGATCTAGGGACTTTCCCTCCAGAAGCCTTTTTATCCAAGTCACAGAATATTACATAAGCGCCATATGCACATATGAATGAACATCTGAATCCGCCATCATATATCATTTACATTGCATTACTAAAAGTAGATAATGGTTGTCGAGAAGGACTTTTCTCTGATTTCTTCAGTCCAGTTTACCAATGCTTTACGTTGGGCGTTTTTGTGTTTTGATGTATACTGATCATATATCAATGCATTCTATTAAGCGTTTCCGATAGTGATATCGAATCTGCATTGCGACATGTATTCATGCGGGTTGCCTTGACCGTCATATGAACTGATATGGGTTACTGGATTTACGGACAAACTCCGCTTCCGTCTTGCATTCGTCAGCACTCAAGCACAGCGCCTCCTCATGAGCAACATGTACCTAGTCTACGTTTCTGGCTATTCCAGCGATAAGAACCAAGGAATCTATGCCTACGATTTTGACATCACTACCGGGCGATTGGCGAATCGTCATCTTGCAGTTGTATCATCCAGCAACCCATCTTACTTTGCCACAAATACCTCGGAACAGTACCTTTGCGCTGTTAACGAGGTGGCAAAATACGAGGGTGAAAATACCGGCTACGTATCCATGTACAAACGTAAAGCTGATAATACCTTGAGTCTTATCGGAGAACAACCCTCCGGAGGAGAGCACCCTTGTCATGCTGCTGTGGACCGTGGCTCCAACTTTCTCCTAGTGGCGAACTACAACGGCGGTTCTGTCGCCAGCTTGCCGTTAAAACCGTCTATCGGAAAGCCAGCTGTTTCCCGTCACGATCAAGTGGAGACTCTTGTTATCAGCGACCGCCAAGAAAGACCTCATGCACACTCGATTGATTTGGATCCCACGCAAAAATGGGCAGTGTCTATGGATCTAGGCTGTGATGTTGCAGCTATTTACGCGTTTGATCAACAAAACGGCACGCTTGAATATACAAGTACATTTAGATTCCCAGACGGTACTGGCCCTCGTCACCTGGTTTTCTCGCCTGTCCATCCGACACTTTGTTATGTCGTCGGGGAGCTGTCAAATATCATCTTTGCGCTTACTTTTGAGGATGGAAAATTCAACGAAATCCAACGTGTCCGAGGCCTTCCCGAAGATTTTGCAGGTCAGAATCTCGGCTCAGAGATTGATATCACACCAAATGGTCGATTTTTGTATGCATCCATGCGTGGCCACGATTCTATTGCAGTTTACAAGATCGATCCACAAACAGGCAAGTTGACGCATGTCTGTCATAATAGTTGTGGGGGGAAACACCCTCGCCATTTCACTATCGACCCTACAGGCGGGTATATGCTAGTCGGAAATATGGTAAGAAGATAACTGTCTGCAAAACCATGGATTGATAACCTTGCTGTTTCTGGTAGGAATCCGATAATATCAGCGTATTTAAGATCGATCAAGAAACAGGTCGCCTGATACCCGTTCAGACGTTAGAACATGCTGCACCCACTTGTATTAAATTCTGGGTGTAGTCTTCGTTTTTAAACTGTTTGTTGGATGGATTTGCATCCAATCTACATACTGTTTATTGAATGAACTTTTACGCTACTCTATATAAACTTTGCGTCCATCAAGAGCCAGTTTTGTGCTAAGGAAGGGATGAAATATGCGGTTATCAGTATATAGGTTGGCGACAAATAATACTTTACTTACATCAACCTGGTCCCCAGATGGACCCAAAATTTATTCGAGCAGCATAAAAATTCATTCACGGTTAGTAAATGGAAAATACTTTGATGTCATCTCACTTACCCCCGAAGGGTATTCCCACTTAATAATGGGAGCCGGCGCCGCACCTGGACCGGTGGGCCCGGTGAAAGTGGAAAATGGCCATAAGGCCGAGTTTGATAGCACTACAGAGGACTTGAAGGATGTAAGAATGAGTGACGACTGTGCATACAAATGGATATCATTTCACTACCGAATATGACAGAGGGAGCTCACTCAGCCAAGGTGGTTCAGAACAGAGGTCTTGTAGGCTAAAATGTAAACATGGAGAATGAACGATCCTGTATACATTTCGAAGAATTGACATCCTTACCGGGATGTTTTTTGGAAAAGACAGAACCAAAGAAAAAAAAAGAATTCATGCGTGCCTTTAAATACGGATCATTTTGGGTGGAGCCTGTCCTCATCGTGAGACATTTTTGCTGCTTCCGATGGGATACTGAGAGATCCATCGCTGATCCAATGAGCACTCCAATGCAATACTCAGGTCATCCAGGCACAATGAATCACTTCTCAGCGCATAGACGCATCACTTTCCAGCGCAAAATATATTCAATCTGAACGTAATATTTATTTGACGCGAACATTCATTTCAAATCATTTTATTTCAGTAGAAGATATTATTACGTCTGCCTATTGCTGCTGACCTCGTTGCGCATTCAAGAGTTCTTGCATCCGCTGTTGAGTCTAGAAAATACACATCATCGATATACTGATCTCACACTCGTTTCGAATTTACCTTTGATGTAAGATAATGGAACACAGCCTCCTTCACCCAAGGTTGTTTGTAGAAATCAGCTTGCCTCATTTCTTCCAAATTGACTTTGCTTTCTCCGAGGATCACCTCCAAATCTCTTGCTTGACTTGCGATCCATTTGTTGATAAATTCGATGGGATGTTGGGCAAACTGCATTAAGAAGTCACGTTTTATCTTGGAATTGTTAATGCTTTGTACGCATTGGACAATCTTGTCATCTAGTGCCATAACGTCTTTTTGGATTTGGGTTGATGAAACGATATTCATCATCTTTTGTCGGACAACACTATCAAGCTCAACGTTGATATCATAGGCTTTGGGTGATTGATGGAATTCCTTGTCAACGCTATTCCGTTCGGTCAATAACATTCGGAATACACCGCAATACTATCTCACCGAATAGTATAACTCAACACAATGGGATCAGGTTTCGCCAAATGATGGTTAATAAGCTCTGGCAGTTGTGAAAAGTGGATTCGAGGAGCACCAAATAGCTAGACGTTTGAAAGACGGTTACAAAGTACACTAGAAAGATTAACCCCTACCTGAAGCAGCCTTGGATCACAGTGGATGACTCGCTTGTCTTCTGCATCCTGTAGTTTGTGGTTCTGTTTTACAATTAGATCCTCACTTTTCGCTTCAGAATCAACAAGAAAAGAGAGGCTAACCTTGACGTATTCCCATAAACGCATAACAATGACAGGCTTCGTTTCTAATTTCAGGTCCAATAGATCGGCCAATGGTGAACTTAATTTGAATTTCTGAGGGTTGTAGTCTGGATCCAGAATAATGCGGGCATTCACATTGATATCTCCCTTTCGTTTGATTTCTACGCCATCATATTCTGCAGCATTCGGTTGTTTGTGCCACTGATTGGTAGGAAACGATGAGTATGCATTGAATGATCTCTTCATCCACGGACCTCTACAATGTTACCCTCCGGGTACATATTAGGATCTCTTTCTAATTCTACAATAATGGATCGGAAAAATGACGTGAATTTTTGTACCGGCTGCGCTTTCTTTGTAGGAATTGGTGGCTAGAGAACCGTCAGCAAACATCATACTACACACAGCAAAATCCATACATCCAGAAGTCTTCCTTCAATCTTCAACGTCCACGATGGCGCATTTCCACTATTCAGATCGAACGCGTTCTCATCATCCACATTCTGTTGCGATGCAAGTTGATCTGCGGAAGTATTGGATATGAAAATTCGTAACGTACGCTTGACCTTTTGAAACTATTTAGCCAGCGCCACAGAAAGTAATCAAGTCACCTTTGTTGGCTTTCCAAGAGCTTCTTGGATGTCCAATCTCTTTCTCATGATGGTAGCATCCAACTTCTTCTCGAACTCGGTAAGTTCGGTGTATAGTTTCGACTCTGGCACAAAAGCCTCGATCTATCCACCCTCACATCAGTCACAATAACGAAAAGGGAATTCTACCTTCGGCGGCATATTGCGATCAGTAGGTCGTTTCTTCCTAGCGTTTACAGAAGCAAGTCAGAGAATACATTCATGAACTTCCGCGTTTTCACAAACTTGATGTGCTTGGCCAATGAATCCGTCTCACTGGGTCGTTTTCTGAACTGAACACTGCCAGGCATCCCCTGCTGAGGCATGACATTACCCTGCGGCATGCCCGCAGGATGCTGTTGAAACATGGGTGGTTGTTGCTGCATGGCTGAATCTGGCTGCTGAAAATGACCAAAACGAAAAGAAAGGTGGCAGTACGTGACGTTTGTTCAAAGGGTTGCCTTTGCCAACACGGCGGCGTCTCAAATTTTTTCCCGGATAAACTATTTAGCTGTATGGACGCAATTGGGAGATAAACGGAGTCTTTCTTGTCCAAAGTAATATGTCGATAAATGTTACAGATAAAGCTTTCCAGCTATCAAGGAGGTCATTAACAAGATAGCGCTGCCAACCTAGTAAGGATTATCGTAACTGTATACGGTTGAGAGAACATTTCGTAAAGATGTTAGTTCCAGAAAATCGAACCAAGGATGTCCTTCAGTTTCGAAGAGTTTGATCTATATTCCTTTAGTTTAATTTATTCAGATACCACACACATCAAGCTTCCAAAAGACTTTGGCTCACGAGAGCCTTCTCTTTGCGAGAAAGTCCCGACCGTGATAATGACATAGTAATTGCTTTTCGTCTGCAGCGCACTTGGAGGTTTGAAGGATCAGTAACGATCTTTGAGAGTTGAGTCCTATGGTGAACGTTTCCAAGCACGGTCTCAATTTTTGGGTGCTTCACATTGTTTCAAACAGTAAAAATAGCTAAGAGTTTCACCATTTAAGCGATCAGCATTTTATTCGATTCTCATTTAGGTGGTGCACCTTTGAGATTAATAGGGAGCCAAAAATTTTCATGTGTCTTGAGTCATGACAAAAAGAAAATAATTGAAGACAATGTGCCGGTTGATAACGGTAGGCCTCGTTGTCTCAGCATGTCCTGTTCCCATTCTGATGATCAGCAACAGTAATAACATGCTGTCGTGTCAAGTTTGCTATATCAAAAGCATGTACAACTTCTCTTATCTTTTTATTTCTGGGTAGACCGTGCCTAGGTCATGGTAATCGTTTCTATACATGGATATTATTTCATAATCTCTTCAGGGCCTACTGCTTTCCACTGTCTCTGCCCAATACCAGGAGTAATAAAATATGTCTCGACTTTTGGAGTTGGAGCGTCTATAGTAGTGGTCATTCAAAAGCCGCTCTCCTCCTTTCATTAACCTCAATTACCCAGTCTCACTGAGGAATGCGAAACCATTATCATTTTAGTTGTTTAAAACGATTGTGAATCAAATATTGTTATGTACAGTTCTAAGATAACGCGCTTAAAATACGGTCATCAAAGCAAAACAGGCATAGAACAAGCCTACGGGGTATGCAACTAAATAACGCTGCTGGGTCATATGAAGCACGCTAGTAAACATGCCTGAGCTAGAGTACGTGCACCACAGGATGCTGACCACCGACAAGACCAGACCCACGAAACCTCCTAATTTCAACACGACGCTGAATCCACTGAGCATTACCATCGGAAGCAAGCAGTATCCTAGTACACTGGCCGTTCTTGTCCAATCGACGCCGTTTTCGCTCATGAGGTTCAAGATCAAAAAAATGGAGGCTACTCCAAGGACGCCGACACCATAGATATATCCGAAATGCACTTTTCCGGACAACATAAGAAAGATACCAAATAAGAAAATGAAAAGTAATGGTCCGGCAAGGTCGGCGTCATCCATGATCGTGTCAGGTACTTTTCGGAAAGGGTTCAAAACGGCCATGCTCTAAATCAAAATACACGTAGTTAGTACACCCCATTATTACTACAGTTGAATGCACGTAGGCGCGTGTCCTCTCATTCTTTATCCGCCTATTTGACCTATATACCTTTGTTCTAATGTGATCAAAGTTTATACCCAATTCCTCCAGCAGTGGTGGTTCATCTGCAAATCCGCCCGTACCAAATGCACTCCAAAAAGAGGAACCGCCGTTGCTGTAGCCATATCCAGCGCTGCGCATATCACCTGCAGGCGCGCTGCTATAGTAGGACGTGTTGTATTGTTCATCGTAAGTCGAAGTGTAGAATTGCAAACCATCGGCATTAGATGGTGCTGTTGCTCCAGAATCGTAATAGCCTGCGTTTGTAGGTGCCGCGTTGTCAAACAAGACCGAATGGACCGGTTGATTGGATGCCATACTAAGAAAAGTTGAACAGAAGAGCCAGTACGACTTGCAAGTGTCCAACTGGAAGTGAGGACTGATTTTGGGCGACAGCAAGCGAATTAAAACACAAGCACGTGATTCTTTTTCTGCTGTTGCCGCATTTAAACGTGTTCGCAGCGTAGTGGCATGGCTCAAGCTATTGAAAGACAACCGTTATGCAGCGCTTAGAAATCTTTATGATCTCGCATATCTAAGTGTTCCTCTTTATTTTGACATTAGCAAGTCCTTTTACCTAGATGGATTATCTCTGGGACAGGTATATTTTAGGATGTGTGTAGTGTAGCGTGTATACTGTTTATTGAACAATTTTTTACGCTAATCTATATAAATTTTGCGTCCATGAGGAACCACTTTTACGCTAAAAAGAGAATCAAGTATGGGTTCGTTGATACATAAGTTCGTCGAATGCTATGATTTGCGTGTCATACCCTTCTATGTTACGTTTGTGTCATTGGTAGCTTTCTCATTACCTAAGGCAAAATATATGTCAGAGACGGGATTTCATTGTCTCATGGAAAGGACGCGTTAAAGCTAGGGTTCGATTATCTCGTGTTAAAGGTACGGTTCTTTGTCTCATGCGAAAGACGGGGCAATGATCGGATTTCTTTTACTTCATGCCAAAGGAAGTGTTGGTGATAGGGTACCGCCGCTTTCGTGTAAACGGATGTACCAGTGACCGGGTTCTTGTTATTTCATGCAAATGACATCTCAGAAACAGGATTCTGTCGTCTCATGCAAAAGTGGGAGAACATAGGTTTCTTTTATCTCACATAAAAAGAATGCCTCAGGTAGCGGAAAGTGATGCATATTTAAAGGGCCACTTCTTTTTCTTTTTTTTCTTCCCCATTTGGCTCTGTTCTATTTAACATCTGCGGTAAGGATGTCAACTTTTTTTTATCACATATCAAGATCACTCACGTCTTTTGTATGCCGTTTAGGCTGCATGATCGCTGTCCCGAACCGTCTTGGCCGTGTTGGTGCCTTATGTCCACACTCAAAGTACGTGAACGTCGTCACACACGCACATTCAGTATCGCTCATCCCCCGCAATAGATTGCCAGACGATGTATTGTTTCAAGTCCTCTGCGCGCCGTTCAAAAATGGTCGCTCCTATGCCATCGGGTCATCGGCACCTCTCGTCGCCCCCAACGAATCAGGTGCACGGCTTGGCACCCGTCAATGGGCGGGATTACCCTTCAGGGTAACTGAAATGACGTCCAGAGTATTACTTCATTTACTAACCATGAACTATATTTTATGCCGCTCGAATAAATTTTGCATCCCCTGAAGATCAAAGTTCATGCATGTTGATTAATCTTCAGACGAGACATTGATGTACTGATGGCCGCATATTCAATTCTTTTTTAGCGTAAACTTGGTTCGCCAGAGAGGCAAGATTTATTTAGTGTAGCGTACAAGATAATTCAATAAACTTGCTAAATCCCACTCGTTCAGACAGTCCTATGACAATTCTCTCTGTTTCGTGGATCTTCGCTTCAGGACCGTTTATATGATTGAAACCTAATATTTATAACAAATTGGACTACATAAAAGCTATGCCTGCTGTCTAATATCTGTGTTGCTCAAGTTAGACATGTATCTATTTCTCTATCTTGTTCTGAGAAAAAGTAGCACAAACAAAAATAAATCACCTTAGCTGACACTTCTGCCATTGCTAGAGGTTGTAGGATGCTATTCTGGTATTTGGAAAAAAGAATCGTTCATGTTGAAAAAGGTTCATGGAAAATAGTAATTTTCGATATTTGGACGGTTACAGTCGCACAGAAAGTAACCTAAGATAAGAAGATCGACTTACTTCCTTGGGAGCTGACTTTTTGCTCCCTTAAATTCTTCTTTGTCACCGATTGAATACCTATAGATAGGCCAAAATCGTTCTTGGTTAAATATTTTTTGCAGCAATCGAGAAATTGAGAGCATAGCGAGATACCTGAAACAACGATGAGCTATCTGTAAAGTAGATGTGCCTTACGTCTCGTTAGTTATGGACACGGTGAAGTCGGAACTTGCTCGTGGTGTCACAGCTACGAAATGTCACAACATGAACACGAAAACGCCGACATTAGAAAAAGTGTTAGTAAGCTGATGCCTATACACTATACAATCGTCGCTGTCGAAAACTTTGCTAACGGAATTGATCAATCTCGGTTAGATATCGAGAAGCAGCAAATCGTGACTCCGATTCGTTAGCCAATGCAACATGTTCGTGACCTTCAATTGAAGCGCTTCGGATTCGTGCATATATATAATCATTATGCTTATTTAAAAGATATGTGGATGAATCTTATAAGCATGGAATGCTGGTGAAGCTTATGTCTGAGTGACGAATATTTCTCATTTCGACATATTAAGAACTCCATGTGCAACGTCAGAACTGAGGGCATGGTCCTGCCAGTAGATTTGTACGGTAAACATCTCGGCAACGAAACACCGACATACATAAACCCTCCCGTCCTGACCGAAGAGACCCACTCTTTCTTTGTTCTGCCCAATGTCAACCGATACAACTTGGGGATGGGTCTGCCCTTCTAAAAGTAATTCGTCTCAAGATCATGATTCTTTCCATGCAATTTACACCGTTATTAGATGCATCACTTGAAAAAAGAGATATCGAACTGAATACTTTCCACGACTGGTCTGTCGAAATGGACGTGCTATGCTGCGGTATTTGCGCGTCAGATATTCACGCCATAGATTCTGGTTGGGGACTAACAAGATATCCCCTTGTCTGTGGTCATGAAATCGTTGGACGCGTGAGGCGTGTAGGCAAGAATGTCACCCCCCTTCGGGAAGGCGACCGGGCGGGCGTCGGTTTCCAGGGTGCTTCCTGCCATACCTGTACAAATTGTAAAACAGGCAAGCAGCACTTGTGCGAAGACCGTTTGATTGCCACATTTGGTGATGTGCTGGCGAATGGCGAAAGCACCAACGGCGGCTTTGCAGGAAAATGGCGAGGTGATGGACGTTTCGCTATAAAGATTCCCGATGAACTAGCATCAGCCGAAGCGGCATCCTTTATGTGCGCTGGTGTGACAACTTACATGGGCCTGAAAAAGAATAATGTCGGTCCGGGCAGCACTGTCGCTGTCCTAGGACTTGGTGGTCTGGGACATTATGCGGTGCAATGGGCCAATGCTTTGGGTGCAGACCGTGTCGTGGCATTCGACATTGTACCCGAAAAGATCAAGGATTGTGAAAAACTGCAGTGCGACTATGTGCTTATACAAAACGAGGACGAAGTGGCACAATACTACAATTCATTCACTCACGTTCTGGCAACGAAAGTCGTCAACAAGTCCTGGGATCAGTATTGGAACTTATTAAAGAAAAGGGGAATCTTTATTTTATGCGATGTCCCAGAAGAACGACTATCAGGAATTGACCCCGTGATCGCAGTTATCAAGCAAATAACGTTGACTTGTACATGTATCGGATCTCCTGAAGACATAAAAAGGACTCTGGAATTTGCTGTCGAGAAGGGTGTCCGCACATGGGTTAATAAGTTCTCAATGGACGACATGAACAAAGCCATCAAATCCATGCGTGATGGCAAAAACAGATATAGAGCAGTTGTCGTTAATGAATCAACATGGTAGTAATTAGTACAGCAATGCATTTCCCTCAAAGTATATAAATCAGATACGTTAACAACCAAACTTCATAACATATTTGATTACAATGTGTGTAGGCGACCACATCTGATGCATTACAGGGCAGGATAAAAAAAAGGAGAAAACAAACGTTTCCCATTCGAGAGTGGATGGCATGTTATACAAAAAAAAAAAAAGAACCAAGGATTACAGACAAATGTATACATAGTGCAAAGATACACTAGGAAGCTGAGGAGGGAATATGGAACAAAAGTAATGATATGGTATGCGTAATTGGGTAGCGAAGTTATGAAGTGTGGGTGGTCAACAGTATCCGGCAAAGCCTTTCTACAAGAATCAGATGTATAGGCAGGCAGTGATTGCTAGATGGCATGAGATTGACGTAGGATAGCGCATGATATCGCTTAATGATATTTCGCAAGGTGCTGTAGGCTGAGTGGTTGGTCTGGTTGTGTACAAGGTGCATCTAGGAAATATGATGTTTAGATTACTGCTTGGCTACATGATTTACTTATTACCTCAATCACTAGGGGACGATCCCCTCCTAGCTCTTTAGAAGAGAGTTCACCTGCACCCAAAGTATGGATAAGATAGCCACTTGCCAAAGGAAGCATCCAACTTTCTGTTGAATTCACAAAGTCGGCAACAAGGATACCTCGTGATGTGCGTTCCCGCTGTTGAGAATATGCCACTCGGTGATTCAACAGTAAAATGCGAGTATCGCTACCTGACAATGCGTCTGACGATCGTGAACTAGAAGCCATTGGTGGTCCTGTGGAGTTACCCGTGTTTTCTGGCATGGGCGTATTGCATGCAGACCCTGACGCTTGCGGAAATTCGCCGCTGTCCTGCTCTGATACTGGATGGACGTACAACGCAGATTCAATGTCCACGCTCACAATAGCGACTTTTTCCTCACTCGCTATAACGTTGAGCCACGCTACGTAGTTGCGTCAATGTTTGTGTAGAGGTTCTGTTTTCTTACCTTGAAGTTCTTGTTCAAATATCAATCCGAGTTTAGCTATGACAAATGTCCAAGGAAATCCCGTCCGCTGCGCAACTTCTTTTGTTCGCCACCATATCTCTTCAAAGGCGACACGGAGGTCGGGATCTGTATGACATTTCACATCGAGAACGGAATACTCTATTAATTCTCCACGGTTATCGGTCCACACAACGACCATCCACCGCTGGTCAAAACTGCAGCAATAGCCAACATGAAGCACTTCCTGCTGATACAGTATAACAGGAAATGGGCTCGAAATATTCTTAAGTTCAAACGACAGCGATTCCGGTACCGATCTGGTTAGCACAAATGCCGGAGCATACATCTCCGTGGTTGGTTGACGAGCATGCGTCCCAGTCTAAATAGTACATTTAAGAAACCGTAGCTTGCGTCATATAAGTTAACTTACTTGATGAACCTGCCGTGAGACAACGACATGACATTTGCTGTACACAGAAAAAGCAATCTCTTTCAGTCCAAATTTCAGATATCCACTAAATGCCGTTGGCTGCAGCACATGTTCCAACGGTATAAGCTGCATTACAGGCTTTCTTCGATTGCCTTCGGTGAGCTGCACCGCTGATTTAGACACAGACGCTTCGTATGAAAGCATTAGCTCTTGAAAACACCTGCTAAGGTCCAGGCTTGATGATCCATATGATGCCGGATTGAGCATGTAGACTACAACATGCGTATCTTTGATCGCAATTTCGCCTAGTGCGGAACCAAAATTCCTGCATTCTCTCTTGTAGCTACGAAGTTCTTGATCTTTCCGCGATTCTCCCGGAAGTACAGCTTCAATGAAAGTTAGCAAAAAGAACTTTGTCAATAGAAAACTTACGTAACAGCGGCACCGACACTAGACTCTGGTAAGATCCAGCCGTCCCGGGACAATGATTTCCTAGAAGACATGTTTCATAGACGGTGCTTAAACCTGTCAGAAATTGCGAAGCTGCAGTTTCTAATTCCTCGTTCCTTGGTAGCACAGCAAAGTATTGGACATCTTTCTTATCAGAGTAGGGTTCAAGCCTCAGCTTTTCCCAAAAAGTGATAAGCTTTGGAGACCCCTCGATCAACTCGTCTTGGCGACTGACAACAACGTCCGGAGGGTATAGCATGTCAAAATTAGGCTCTGCTTGTCTACGCTTCTTTACTTGGTATTTTCCGTATTTCGAATGGGCTTGACTGGTTTCTGTAGAATGGCTTAACAAATGACAGTTGTATTTGTTCATACCTGAAAGATCGTAGTACTGCTGCACGTTGAGCGGGCCTTTGACAGCCACAGTACTAAGTGTGGGAGGATACTCTAGGCGCATCTGATCCAGGTTTGTTTCCGTGTTGCTAGAGAATATATCCACTAGCATTGCTCTGAAGCGGTGTGTCATCTCTTCGACATCACTGATGAGAGATGGCTTGTGCATTGTATCTATGAACCTTTCCTTTTTATATATTGCACTAGAATATATGGACATGCCATGCATACCTCCATGGAATTGTTGTAACATATCTCGCCGTCGCCTAATAACCGTCTCGGAAGATTCGCCCTCAATCACTTCACCATCGTTGGCTGGCATCACACCAAGGCTTCCCGTAAATGGATATCCTCCCATGACAGCTTGCTGACAGAGATAATCCAAAGCCTTTAAATCATCCTTGTCGTACAAGCTTGATTTACTCTTAGTAGGTGTCCCGTTGGAGGTGTCTGAAAATAAGTGATCAAGTTTTCTGTCGCACGGATCAATGTCTCGCTGTTTCTTTGATCCTCCGTATCCCAAAAGCTGATCCACGAAACTCGTTTGCGCGCTTTTTAACGTATCTATCCACTGAACGGTGGCACTATTGGAGGAGCTCTCGCAAGTTTCCTCAAGATCTTCCGAGCTATCCTCGGAGGTGCTGGAAGTATCTGAATCGCTTGTAGATGTCTCTGTAGGGAGCAAGCTAACATTTGTCGGTGTTTCTACAATATCTGGTCGGGTAGCTGACTTCTCCCGTTGCTTCCGTTTTACTGTGGGCACGTAATCCGGTCGATATATTTCTTTACGTGATTTGCGAGTGGCTCTCTTTGCCTTGTCTAAAGGTGTGTACATGAACTTTCCACCATCACAATACTTCGCATCGTTTACGCGCGGAACAAACGCCACCGGAGCAAATTCCGGTGGCACAAATCGGTATTCCTGTTGAGATTCTGCTGTACTAGGGTATAGTTTGTTCTTAGTCGAAGTTAATGCGGATAATCTACGATCTCGTTCTGTGGTTCGGAAGTCTGGCTCTGTGAATTGACATGCACCGTTCAACCCGCGGTGAGGATCCACTAGATCATTTAACAGCAATTTTTCTTCGTCTTCCGGCACGCATTTCGGCGATTCTATCAATGCAATTGTGTCCTGTAACAGATCGCCGCTTCCATTCAGCAGTTCATTTAAATCAACGTCGTTCTTTTTCTCTGACATCTCCGCCAAATTATCCACGCCGTGTAACGCTATGTCGTCTACCAGCATGAGTTCTGTGCCAACCATTTCTTGTTCAGATAACAAAAGGTTCTGAGGTGCTGTATCATTACAATCAGTTTTTGCTGGTGCAGCTGTAAAGAATTCAAAGTCTTCCTCTGTAACGTCAAAATCCAGGTTGTCAAGATTGCCCATCGGATCATCCCATCGGTTCGACAAATCATACATGTCGTCAAGACCTTTTATCCCAAAATCCATTCCCAACCCATTCATCTGGGTCACATCGTGTACCTCCGTTTGAGGCATCGGATGAGTAAGAGATTCGGGATGTTCTACTTCTGGTTGTTGCACTGCTGTATGCTGTACTGCCACATCCGTGTCTATTGCTACTGGTGACATATGGGAGATATCTTCCGCGTTCTGTGTAGATTCGGTCGCATTTTCCGAGGCTGCCGTTGAAAATCCCAAGGCTATAAGAGACGTATTCGGATCAAGCGAAAAATGCGCTACAGCGAAATCGAAAACGGAACGCCTGGATTCCGACAATGATATATCTGCACCATTCACATCACTCAGGTCCGATCTTTCATTCTGACAACTGCTGGCTGGCTTTATCACTGATTTCGCAGCCATTAATGGACTGGACATGATTGTCTCACCCAGCGCTTTTTGAAGTACGTTTTGTGTGCGTAGTCCATCCGTGATTGATGTTGTTTGCAACACTTGATATGCAGCTTGTCCTCTTGGGTTTGCATAATTCCAGTAATTAGGTAACTCGATATTGTGCGTCTCATGAACTCCAGATCCATTTGCATCTTGACGTTGAGTTTTCGCATCCATGATGCTCTCAGTCCACGTCCATTGCGACCATTTTTGGCTGACAATTTCTGGCTCTTCATGTTTGAGGTCGACAGCATCACTTCCACATGATGTACATGTAGCAGATGTTGAGACATAAATTAGTGCAGTAGGGTAAAGAGCAATTTCATTGTTTGCGAGCTGTACAGGTGTTAAACTCGGAAGACAGCGCTGTTTGGCAACGTTTGCGAGTTCTGAGTAAGGGATATCGAAAAGCAACGACCATTGCGTCAGGATATGTGATTCCATTTGCGAAGATATGTTGTCCGTTATTGACGTAGCGAGGGCATATTCGCCCGAGGGACTCAGAATAACTATGACGAACATTTAGATCCTGCAATTGTGCAACATCAATTACCTTTTGTCTTTTTTGCTTTTGTGTCATCCGCAGCCAAAGGCTTTATTTTCATACGACGTGTATTAGGTTGAAATATCAAACTCGTGCTGGACAGATAGATATTATACGTGCATGCTAGTAGTGGATCAGTTGCGGAAAAATCGGGGTCTGATGTCTCGCAGTACGACGCATGACAAGATGGGATTACAAAGAAGTCGCCCAACGGCATAGCGCCCTTGCACGTCATGAACCTAATATCAATCAGAACGAGTCGAGAAATAAGCTTTTTATCATTCTGCAGACTTACTTTCGAACTAAATTTCTGATCGCATTGATGAAAAGCTTATATTCTTCTGCTACGGCAACCAGCGCATTTGCGGTGGAACGGGATTGCGAGACAGGAGATGCTGTTGGCGAAAGACTCTTGGAAGAAACATGCTCCCAAGTAAATGATCCAACCTTTATCTCTAATCATTACAGTTATAGTCTAGTCCATCTATTAACTCATACCTTCAAGGGTACCCAGGTGCGGGTTCCTATCAACTACTTTTGTGTGTCGGTCATCGAACCAAAATACCCAGAGCTCAAGCAAAATTCCTTCCTTGTCCTCCGTTGCATTTGGTGATCGCGAATTTTCCGGACAGTTACTATTCTGTGGTGAAACACGCCACATACAAGGAATGTGTGCCTCGATCAAATCCCGGAATGCTGTGATTAGGTTGCTCTGATTTGGATCGAGGATCGTATCTCGCTGGCTGTAGGCCATATTACAGTCGTCTCGAAAGAGCTCATTGCATTTCAAGAATTCCACTAGCAGTGAACGCTTGCAAAACTGGCTGTACGCTCGATAACGTACTTGCGACACACCAGTCTGCCAATAGATCAAGGTCCGAAGATGTAAGGTGCATGCGAATCTCCGACATGTAGGTGAACTTACCACGACGAGTATGTTTGCTAAACTGGAGTCTGTTAACATCAAGGTCCTCAATGGGTCATTTAAGTTGTGTATAGGATAAAGCGCTTAAAAACCGGACGGAGCATTGCCTGTCCAGCTGAATTTCTGCCCTAGTTCACGGCCTTTTCATTGGCCAATGGCTTTCAAAATCTCCGTACTTCCAGCTCAGCGTCTGTGCGGGGGGGCAAATCCAAGGACGTTGTCCCATTTTCCATCGGTATCTGAACCCTAAGACTCATATGTGACTCAAAAGATCTAGAATTGTTGCTCTGCTTAGAGAAGTTTATTTCCTTACTTGAGGCAGGATTCATGGTAACTACCGTCATGGCGACAGGACCCGGTCTATTCTACGTAAATTGAAGAAGAGACATCAATTACAGAAACGGGGAAAAAGATAAACTTACTCTTTGCAGAGTTGCTGCGGATGGTTCATGCACCTACGTGACAAGTAGAACAATAAATATAAACAAAATGGTCCAGATGGACACGTACAGTAATAGATGATGCCAGGTTCAAAAGACTTGCTAGCCGATATTTGTGCCGCTCGAGATTCGCTTCGTGCTGGGGAGTAAGACACGTCTGCATTGACTTCGGGTGAATTATTGGCTTGTCAGGGACGCACAACTTCGTATTGAAATCTGTCAACAGTTGAGTAAAATCTTCCAATCCGGTTTTTGTAGTTGTCCATCATCTTTGCCTGGTAATAGCATCCATGAGGCGTCCATTACCGAATAAATGCGATGCACATGTAACTTACATGTCTATATGACCTTTGGAGAATATCTAAAGACTCTGTGACCATCACTAGCTTTGACAAGGCATTCACGCCTTTCCACATCGATGCAGAGCGACGCTGACGGACACTCTAGCCGGTTCCTGCCTCCTTCAAGCAGAAGAGCTAGAGTTTCTTGATGAAATGTCTTCACTTTGCCAATGAGTGTCACATTTCTCCTAGAGATGTTCAATGCAATATCAATCGGGACATTGAGTTGGCCAGTTTGGCATTACACGAGCACCTGTTTCTTTGTTTCCATTGCCTTGGACCATCTCTCATATGTCTTGCAGCTCCGTCCTCTTGGAACAAGTAGTAGCGTTGCACGTTGCTATTTGTGATTGAGAGCAAGCTATTCGGCAAACTGTCAATGTATGTAGGTAAATTGTTCCTGGAATTACAGTGATGATGTAAACTACAGCAGCTGTTAAACTGCCCGATGAATCATAACTCGCCACCAAACTCCGTTGTTCCCTTTATATCCTTAGCGAAGTGAACATTCTTACTTTTGTGCGGTACGAGCTCCCGTCCATCCTCCCTCAAAATGCGAAATCGGGATTCCGGCGATCAAATGGCTATTTTACAACGCTCATCAGCCCAACTCTGGTACTCCTCGGCCTATCCGAGTCTCCGTTCTTCATGATTTTTCACAGATCCAGCTTGCATCTTGGTTTTCATAAAAAAAAAACCTGCACAGCATAATGGCTAAATGTTGCCATGAGACAGTTGTGCGAGTGTCAGCTAAGGTCCCATATCTGTGGTGAATTCCATATTCGATGAAATGTAACGCTCTTGCAAAAGCAGCTTCCATTTTTCTTTTTAGGCTTCGACGCTATTATTCCAGCTTCATCGACTCCTTCTATAAATTTATTTTGAATAGCAGATCGACTCAGCTTCTTGGTCTTGGCGGTTACGTTGGAGTTTCATATGCTTTCTTTGCGATTATTGTTAGAATTAGT
The DNA here is from genome assembly GCA_000697055.1 of Saksenaea vasiformis B4078. Taxonomy (NCBI): domain Eukaryota; kingdom Fungi; phylum Mucoromycota; class Mucoromycetes; order Mucorales; family Saksenaeaceae; genus Saksenaea; species Saksenaea vasiformis. The sequence goes on along the minus strand of JNDT01001810.1, from coordinate 3,150 downwards.
TTACAAGAAAAGCAAAAAGATAGACGTAGTATCTCTCTTTATACTTTACATTTCGTGGAATGCATTCAGCAATAGACAAAGTTTTACAGAGGAGTGTACTGTGTACCAGCTGCAGGTGTGTCTGAGTGAAGTTATGATAACTGAGGCTTTCATTACGCTAGCAATAGCGTTTCTGGTACGGCACGGGACTAGCATAATAAGAGATTTGGAATAAGTGTTTGCGTCAACTAGATGTCCCTTTACGTTCGAGTTGAATGAGTTTTGCGCTGGAAAGTGATACGTCTTTGCGCTGGGAAGTAAGTCGTTTTGTGCTAATCCAAGGAATAGTTCGCACCTAGATAACTAGAGTCTTGCATTAGGTCGCTTCAGTGATGCATTTATCAATATCCTGTTGGAGGCAGTAGAAATGTCTTACGATAAGGACAGGCTGCATCTAAGTGATCCGTATTTAAAGGGACGCGTGAATTTCCTTTTTTTTTCCTTTGGCTCTGTCTTTCTCCAAAAAAAAAGAGTCTGATAAGGATGTCAATTCGTCATTGCGTACACAAAATATCTCACGTCTTTTTATCTATCGTTTAGCCTGCATGACCCCTGTCTCGAACCGTCTCTGCTGTGATTCAGTTCCCTGTTCACAGCCAGATAAATAACTGTGGTCTCCCGCAGCGTCACTTATTTTCCACGACACAACTTCTACAGATGCTGTATCGCTTCAAATCATCTGCAATGCATTCATCAGTGGCAGCGTAGCCAGGATAACCCCAACGTCGCTCCTACCCAGCCAGGATGCGGGATTTCTCTTTGATACGTAAAAAGACATCAAAGCGTCTTTGATGTACTAACCATAGATGCTTTCTTATTCTGCTCCAATAAATTATGCGTCCACCGAGGCCAAGTTAATGTAAGTAAAGTATGATTCCGTTGCCAATTCATTATTTAATGATCATTTATTTTTCTATTTCATCGATTCAAATCGTTTACAGTTGTAAGTACACTAGCAGAATCAGCTTCTGCGATACTGTGGCTCTATCCCGTAATATTCAATGGCGAAGAAGGTAGGATCTCTAACCAAACAGGAATAATTCTCGCACGTACTAGATATACATCAGAATTGGATAAGGACTCATTATGCCGCCTTAGCATATCTTGCGACATATCTTCATTAAAGGGAAGGCGTTTCCGACTATGTATTGCTATTTGAGATTGCTCGGTAACGAGCGGCATTCTTACTGTTACTCTTTTACGGCATTCTCGAGTGTTTACGTGAAGGCAACAATAAATTGTGGATAGCCGAATGCGCACAAACTTTTTTTTTCTTCGGTATTGATTCTCTTTAGTATCCCGGTATATGCTTCTGACGAGATACACATCCATCGTTTTACATAACGCAAACCGTACAGCTAGAACCAAGCTCGTAACGTTGTAATCAATCACGCAAGATTCGAACGATACAAACGCTCTATAGTTAAGACACCCCACCCACTGAAGCTACACGTAAGCACACTTCTAAATGCGTTTCCATGTGCACTACCTAGACAATTTCAAACAAGTAAGTAGCTTTAGTGATGAGAAACAACTATCGATTTGAGAGAAAACGTTGTTCCTTTTTTCCCTTTTAAGGAAGAGCCGACGGTAGTAATGGATCAAATATACGTGTGCAATTAATATCAATACCAGCATTAAAGCGTTATGAAGGGAAGCCATATTACTTATCATAGTGAAAACTTGCTGCAAATAAATACCGGGAAGGCGCAATGTAATTACCAGTTACATTCGGCTGTTTTTGTATCGCGATTCCGTCGCATTCAACTGAATGACCAAACTAAATGACATTCGAATGAGTTAATGCCCATTCCAACTGACGCTCGAAATGAGAAACCACTTCAATACTCGCAAATCTTTTTGTTTTCTTGGTAAACGGTGCATTATCTTGGCGAGTGACATAACGCGCTGAGGTTGATTTCCCAAGAGGCCTTTAAAAAGGCCGTTTTTTTTCCCTTTCCGTTTTCTTTTCTCTTTCGTTTATATCTTTCTTTTGGTAAGTTTTTCTTTTCTTATTTCCTTTTATACTTCTTGTTGTACTCAATGTCTGAGGCCAACATCATCATTATACGTTCTTGTTGTCCTGGCCAGACATACAAGACGTTGCAAAGAGCTGGCCACCCTTTGCTGATGATGCCGACAAAAGAGCTTTTTTTTAATTTCTTTTTTCCCTCTCTTTTTTTTCTTATTCTTTTTTTAACTTTATCTTTTATATCATTCTCCTTCTTTTTTCTGTTACTGCTTTCACCCTTTCGTTATTCGCTTCTTGCAACCAAACTTTCCGGTAGGCTATATTCCAAACAAAATCTTTTTTTTTTACATTACTTTAGTTTCCGGAACCACGCGTATCTCGCGTTTTCGACGCGTTTCTATTTATTTCAACAAGGTATGCTTTAGGAATCGTTCCATCATTTATTCTTTTCTAATTAACTCCCATTTCAGATTTCGACATGCTCTTTCGAGAGTACGGTCTCTATTTACAAGTCGGGCTCTGAAACTTCTACCTTTGGTCGAGGGAAGTACGATTCACTTGATCCTTCCCATTCATTCACATGTCAACTACAGATTGTCACCGACATTACACCATTCACCTCTGCGTCGGTGTTATGCAAGAACACAAATGCCGATCAATTAGGTACGCTTTTAGTAGCGCTTGTTTCACAAAGTGTAACCCAGCTATTATAGTTTCTCACTCCTGGGCAGGGACCATAAACGGAGCTCATGTACGTTGGAGTTACGGCGCAGATCGACCTTCCTTTCGCTTCCAGAATGATCCCCCACAGAGATTGGTGCCATAATCCCGCATAGTCTACTGAGTATTCCTCGACCGGTCTTCCTCTTAAAAGGTATGTTTATTACGTTTATTTTTTTTTCTTATTTACTAATTATTTTGAATAGACCTTGCGCTACGGGCTACGGTATGGTGGGTAGATAACACCCCGCCATACGTGTCCATTTTTTTTTTTTAGAGACTCAGGGAAGTTAGATTATGCAAACCAAGACCGAGGCTTGACACCATATGCATCGCTGGTCCTTTGATTTGTCGCCGTCCAGTAACTAGTACGCTAGTTGCCGTGCCAAACCTCAAAGTCGTCCCTAAGGATTTCGGTC
>JNDT01001809.1:0-20128 GCA_000697055.1 Saksenaea vasiformis B4078 | reverse complement strand
CCATTGGATCATCGTGCTCCTTTGGGTTGGGTAACGGTTTCCCGGGTTTATTCCTGGATTGGAGCTTCAGCTGACTGGTTCTCACCTTTATGGAGTTGGCCAACACGCGCGGGCAGGTCATGTTCCCAAGGAGTTATCCTTAAACTACGTGGCAGCGTGCGTTCTTAGGGCAGTTGGTCTCCGGATTGATTGTTCTTTGGGTTAAGCATCTTGCTTGGCTGGTTATCCCTTCATTGGGCTAGCCTGCGCACGTCTCAAGACTTCGGTCTTGTGGGGGTGGTAGGTTCCCAGAGATGATTCTTTAAAATACCTCAGTTTTAGCTGGCTTTGCCTTGAAAGTTGGTTAACGTATGTTCCTGTGGGTCCGGTCTACAGGGTCAGACTGGTTCTAGGCGCTGAATCATCTGGATAGCTTTCACTCCGGTGTGTTGGCCGACATGCGCTTTAGAGCTTGACGTATGATTAGTTGGGTGTATGCTCTTCTGGTTGTGCGCTCCTGGTTCGAACTGGTTTGCATGACGCCAGAGATTCATTTCTAAAGTTCGTGCACAACCGCTGGCTCTTGAGGTAAGAGTTTGCAAACCCCGGCACGGTCCTGATGGCATTTGCCTGTTGGGCTGGATGACGTCCATCTGGGTTCAGTTGGTGTACGGTTCTGGCTCTGTGGGGGGCAATTCCGGAGGTGGGTTGAATCTCGCCAACGATCAACCCATGGGTTCCCGATGCATCTGTCACGGCGATGGGATGATGCCGCCGGATGAATGAATCGTTTGGCGAACGAGTTCAGCAAGACGAACAACAAAACGAACAAGAAGACGAACAATGGGGCAAACGAGCGTGGCGGGCAGGCGAGGCAAACAACAAGCCGAGCAAAGCAGAGTGACGGGAAACCAGAGTAGTACACAATCTGTAACGGTCACAACACGAATATCTTCTTCGGTAACCTTTCTGTAAAATATAGTATAGCCATAGGAAATAAAGAGTTTTCTCACTCGATCTTTTTTGTCTACGTTTGACGTCGACGTCGCTACAGCATATGTGGACTCGGTGACCCGTTATATTACTTTAGCTTCGACGAAGCGGTAAAAGAAAAAAAGAGCGACAAACAAAGCGCAAGCGAGAGCAAGCCCACCAATAGGCGAGTGACCTCAGCTAGTCGGCATTGTTCCGATCCTCCGCTTATCAATGAATAAAGACAGACGTAGCCAGTGTATCCGTTCCCATTCCGGTCTTCGAGATACGATTGTAGATACCAAAAAGTAGGTGTTTAATAGCTCAATTTACGTGTCGCACAGGAGCGACGCGCTTGCTATCTGCCCAGAGTAAATGGAAAAGGACAGGATTTTACATGAGCCAGCAAAGAAAAAAAAATACTAAGAACGACTAAGTGGCATGGTCACAAAGGTGGGGTAGGGTTGGTTTCCGGGCGTTGTCCAAGGCGGGAACTATCAGTAGCGTCAACCATAGGCTGGTCAGCACAAGCAGACGCGTAGCTCAGGACCGAAGCAAGACTGTTGACCCCGTCAAGTCCATGCTCTGGTCGCGCCAGAACCGGAGTGACCGGGCTATCACTATGAGAGTCAGAGCTATAAAGTATAGTCCTCGCACCAGAACAGATGGTGCTTGGGGGTTTCTTTGGTGTCGGGCGATAGTTGGTCAATACCTAGCCTTCTCCGTCGAACCAGCCATGGTCGAGGAGAAATCCACCTCGAGAACGAGACCAAAAGGAACAAAAGGATTGAAAATGTCATTACCAAGAGCTTCAGCTGGCAGGAAAGAGGGGCTTGTTAAGATGGCAACGGCAAGTTCGGCTTCGCGAATAAAGCGAGAAATCCTGTTATGACGTGGATCTCAAGATGTACGCCTCGATTGCTGGAAAGAAAGCAGTCTTCTCTAGAAGTGAAGACGATTTCAGAGAGTATATGGTTCCTAGCGCGATAGGGGAATAAGCCAGGCTGTAGTCGCGAGGACCAGCAGTTCGATCTGAAGACTTGAAATCACTAAGGGCACTTTGTATGGGGTGAGATCAAGGGCCACGCAATGTGGAGCAACGCACTGCCAAATGCGAGCAGTTTAGGCATCGGTAAATGGTCGGCTAGAGAGCGCACTTTGGGTATGGTGGACCGTGCTAGACGTATGAGAAAGGGGGAGCTCTAACGTTCGCGCATTGAAGGAGACATTGGAACCATTTTGCCGCCGTGCATGTGTAGAAGTGAGTCTGAACAAAGTTTTCAACCGCTTTTTTCTCGGTTTCTGGTGCGATCTCCAGCTCTATAATAACTTACGGACGTCCCCCCCCCCGCAATTGTCCCTTTTATGGTGTTGAGCTCGGTGCAAGTGTTTGACAACTGAAAAATAGCCAATATCCTTCGTGTCTGCGTTACGAGGACTTCACCGAGCGCTTTCTCTTCTGATGGCAGGGCGCCTTTATAATAAAAACCGCCAACAGCATATCCGCTGTAGTAATATATAGAGCGCGGAGATTAACATTGAAAGAATGCACCACAAGGACACATACAGCAACTGCCCACACTGATACTTGAGGACGTATCTATGGGATTTCCCACTGTTCCGACAATTCGGACCTCACAATGAGATAACAAGAATCTAATGATGGCAATGATTTTAATAGAGATAATTATCTAACATATCGTGACAAAAAGGAACTCAAATAAACGAGTGCCGGTGGTCCGTACTGTCTAATCGCCACCATCGATACAGCCAAGACAGCAGGTGGTCCTGCGTATTCTAAGAGCCAAGTCGTTGTGGATGGTTTTAATTTTTTGACTACACGCTTAACCTGCAACTCCAGCTGTGAAAGATCGCTGGAATTGTCAATCACGATATCAGCCCGTTCAACCTTTTCTCGTAAAGGAAGTTGCGCTCGTATGCGTTGGTCCGCTGATTCCTCTGACAATCCATCTCTCTTCATTAGGCGTTGAAGCTGAAGTAACTCTGAGCTATAAATTTACGTTCGTTATCAAATCTGGTTGATTGTTACATCCGGAATTTACCAGTAAACGACGACGGTCGTGCCTACCCATCGATCTAAACCACTTTCATATAAAAGAGGTATATCTAGGACAACAACGTCTGCCCCTTTTACCCAGTACAGAAACGCTTGTTTCAACATTTCCATTCGGACATATGGATGGGTGCACTGGTTGAGAATCTTGCGTTTCGCGGGATCCTGAAAGATCGCATCGCCCAACTTTGGCCGATTAATATTACCATCAGGAAGGAATACTTCATCGCCGAAATGCTTTCGAATAAGCTTATTCGCGCGCCTGCCTGGTTGAACGATTTCACGCGCAATCTTATCAGCATCGATGACTGGTATATGTTGTTCCTGCAAAAGGCGTGACACCGTAGATTTCCCTAATATCTCATGTACTGATGAGGCGTGGTCAAGAGCATGATGAGCCATACCTGATGCGATACCACCCGTGAGTCCAATAAGCTTCATTATGAAGAGTACTTTATAACGGTATTCCCGCTTGGGATTTACGCAGGTTAGAAACTCAGATTGGGACAACCTCCGCCGTATACTGAAAATTGTGCATGACGACAGTTGTCTGGTTGAAATGTCAACGATATTGCGGAGACAAAACCCAGATATCATACACAAGTGTTGTCTGGTATTAAACGTACCCTATGTTCTTTGTTGGGATGGTGAACATCTATAATGGAATGTTTATCACAGATTTGGACTGATGGCTTCATGGAAGATGGTTCCTTCGTCAGAATACCAAGTTTTGACCTTTTTCTTTTGGCAATAAATAAAATGCAGCATTTTTCTTCATTGCATTGATCTTCATGCACTCAGATCTATATAGAGTAACGTAACAAATCAATTAAAGGCAGGGAATAATGGGGAGGGAGATGGTGAAATGAGCACAGCGCCAATTGGCATATTTGCTTCAGCCACGGTCGCGGGGGGTTTTGGTCATATAAGAGACAGCGGGTAAAGCCAGAGGTGGTCTTGATTTGGGGGTGCCTGGAGAATGGGAACGGGAACAACTCAAATGGACCAGAACAGGAAGAGAACAGAGAATAAGGCACTAAAACTCTTGCGGTGGGCGTGGAACCAGGACAAGCTTGTCGGGGAGAAGTACGAGACTGGCGCTAGAAGTGCGTTGGAAATGGGCAGAGGCCCAAACGTAACAAATCATTTCATAAACGATATCTTCGAACGCATGTGTAACGTGACTGCAATGAGAACAGCGTAGAAAAGTCAAAGCTATTCACCAAGTTGACTCCGCTTCCTAATCCCTTCGTGCTCTGATTATGGAAGGCTCTGGTCATTTATCGGATGCAGACAAGGTTTTTTAATAAACGGAACGCGGCACTAAGTTAACAACGACGAACTCCCTTCTAGATTCGTCAAAAACGTCTGGAAAAGCTTCAACAGCAAGCGGAAGAGCAGAAAAACCGAGAAGGAACGGAAGCAATAAACGTAGCATCACAAGAAACACCAAAGACCTTTACTCCACCAAGCACGCACAAACAATTGTCACCAAAAGAACCACTGGAGGTAAATACAAAAGACTCAACAGAGTTTGATGAGCATACGATTACGCTGACATGGATTTTGCTAGCATAAATTTAACGTACAAACACCCCAAAAAGAAAGTGCGCCACCTAAACCAAAGACCACGGATTCTAAACCTGCCAGAAGTTTTGAAGAATGGCAGGACACTGTACTCTCTCGCATATTGCAAGTGACGTTGAATGTATGTCCATGTTGCGTCGATGCTCTCCAGCTAATCGTCCTTTTAGCCTAATGCTATTCAGACGCAAAACAGATATATTTATCTACATGAGCTTGCTACCGAATTGGATAAAGGGGAGGGTAATGTCTTAAATTTTTTTTAGATATTCACTAAACCAAGGACAGAGCACCAGCCGCCGCGTCTCGGTCGAGCACTGTTGGATCCTGCACTCTTTGCACGTCTATCATTGGACCCGAATGAACCACATAGTAACCTCACAGACGAGATGAAGAGAGATATATCCGTTCCGCCATTTAAGTACTTGTTGGAATGTTGGAAGCGGGCACATGAGATCTATAAAAATACCACCATAAGAAGCAAGGTATTGATGTGGTGATATGTGTCAGGCATTAATTACCAGAGCTAGAATCTGGAGCCGTCTGTTCTCAAAGAACGTTTGGGCGTCATTGAGGCTGCAAAAGAACTTGTCGTATCTTATTCTGGTCTTGCGCTACAATTCCCTGACATGTTCCCCCAATTAAACGAGTAAGTAAATGGACGCGGAGACGAATGCGGTGTTGATATGTCATAGGCAAAGCTCAGGACCTGAGCAGATCGTACCTAAGCTTTTAGCTGAATTTGATACGCCAGAAGGATTGCCTTCTACCTATATGAAGGAATTAACAGCTAGATTTGATAACAATGGATTGGATGCTGTAAGAATTGCTTCTGTTCTTCTTCATTTAATCCGAAATACTATAGGTATTGGGTCCGGCTTTGGTTGCTATGTCCAATGAGGTGCAAAACATCAGCCTTCTAGATGATCACAAGTCATACTTTCAGGTGAGCACAATTGGGCTCGACATTGAGATACCTAATGCTATCGCTTGTTGTGATTCAGTCCTTAGCTATGTTGTGCACGAACCCGATCATATCATCAATGGTAGCAAAGCTATTACGTTGTACTTTGTAATCGATTCTTACCGTCCTACTTCGTTGTAGATGTCAAATCTTCCTGAATTCGATCCAGCGGATGCAAACGCAAGGAACATCGAAACAATATCGCTTTTAGGCCCATATTTCCGAATGACTGCTTATCCTAGTTCAGCTGTAAGTTTGGTGGGAGTGTATGAACAACGTCTCACCTCGTGGCTAGCCTCAGATTGCGGACAAATTTTTTGAAAATACACATGGCGCGACTGCTGATATTATAACCTCGGCGAAAGAAGCGCTGCGTGGAAGCGTTCACAACGTACAGGTATAATAACCACCGGACAATGCTGTTGCCTCTTGGTGCTAAATGTGTATATCATTAGAGATTATTATTTAGCGTTTGCGATAGTATTGTTCGGTCAAACCCATCTGCTCGCGAAAGATGTTTAACGTACTTCGCCCACATTATCCGCTTGAACGAAAAACGTGCTCAGATGCAAGTGGATATGGAGAGCGTCGCCACAGATGGCTTTATGCATAATGTGAGCTCTGTCCTTTTGAGTCTTTGCAAGCCGTTTTTGCCTCTACAACAATCACGAGTAAGGTTGACGCTACAGCAGAGCATATCACTTATACGGTCTTGCATAGGTGCATAAAATCGATCCGACTTACTTAAGAACTACGAAAAAAATCGATGTTAAAGAAGACACAAAAATTAACGCCACCAAAGAACAATCTGATGCATACTACAACGAAGCAGGGCATAAACAAGGTAACGTCTAACAATTGGATAACGTAATTGTATTGACCTTCCGTGTCAGAGCACAATTTCATTTCGGAATGCTTCTTCCTTACGTTGTCCTTCATGCATTATGGACCTATTCGTGCTATGGTTAATTTTAACGAGTTCATCCGCGAGTATCTGGAACGCAAAAGACAAACGAAGAGGTTTGAGCAGGAAGTCGCACAAGCAGCTAGTGTAAGTTGTTACAAAGTCTGCGTGCATTAAATTGACTTTGAACGGTAGTCGCCCCATGGAATGATGCAGGAGCTTTTGCTTAAGCAATTGAGGGTACGTTTTTTGGGGGATGAATGTGCTGCATGTGCTGACAACCTTTACGCAGGAAAATTTGGAGAAAATGAGAAGGCATAAATTAGCTTGTGAAGCAATGTTGCTGGACATGGATTTCTTATCTCAAGCATTCCGCTTCTATAATCTCGTGATGGCCTGGTTGATCAGCCTAGTTGATCCGAATTATCAATACCCGCATGCGTCTATCTCGCTTCCGCTTCCTTCTAAAATCCCAGAAGTATTCGCCATGCTACCGGAGTGGATTATTGAGGATATCGTGGAATTCTTTATATTCGTTGGAAAGTAAGTCGATACTAGACGCTGTCAACTAATTAAATCGGGAATCAGGTACGGCTATGAGACCCGTGTCATGAAATCAGATTCGCAATTACAGCTGGTGAACTTTATCATTACGTTCTTGGGAAACACAACATACATCAAAAATCCATATTTGAAGGCTAAGCTTGTAGAGGTAAGCACCTGCCCAACGACTGGTTATCATCTGCTTATGTAATATATTATAGGTCCTCTTTTTCTTTACCTACCGTGTTACAGAATACGAACCGGGAGAGCTGGAGGAGATACTTACATCCAATAAGTTGTCTTTGGAACACCTTGTACCTTCTCTCATGCGATTTTATGTTGGTACGTGAAACTGGCTGAAGAGTGCTGATAAAATTAACTTTTTAATAGAGGTGGAACAAACGGGTTCAAGCTCCCAATTTTATGATAAATTCAACATTCGCTACAATATTAGCAATGTTATGAAAGTAATATGGAAGGACCCTGCTCACCGGCAAAAGTTTTCGACTTCCAGCGAGTAAGTGGTAAAAACATGCCGTATACCATTGGATAACACTGTGTTAGGAATGCGGACTATTTCATTCGTTTTGTAAACATGCTGATCAGTGACGTAACTTATCTGTTGGATGAAGGTTTAAGCAAACTCACCGAGATCCATCAAATCCAAAACGAGATGGAGGACACGGCGACTTGGAATGCAATGAGTGCTGTATGTATCTGGATGCGCTATTCAGAAAATATTCACAGAATTGAATAGCAACAACGACAAGAACGCCAAGCCCATTTTGCGTCAGCGGAACGACAAGCGCAATCTTATGTTGCTCTTGGTAACGAGACGGTGGAGATGTTACGGTATATGACCGCCGAGGAGAAAGGACCATTTTTGGTCAATGAAATCGTGGATCGCGTGGTTGCAATGCTAAACTATAATCTATCGCAAATGGTTGGTCCGAGGTTTATGGAGCTCAAGGTGGGCGCTGTGTGAACCACATGTGATACACTGACTTCTAATTGTTTTTTCCGCAGGTGAAGAATCGCGAGAAATACCATTTCCAACCTCGAGTACTGTTGTCGCATATCGTTGACATTTATTTGAATCTCAGCAGCACCAAATTTGTTAACGCTGTTGCTCGTGATGGACGATCGTACAGACACGAATATTTCGAAAAGGCAGCATCATTTCTGGAAGAGTACAAGATAAAGAACCAGAATGATATTGACAAGTTCCGAAGTTTCGCTGAAAGCGTGAAAGTGGCAGCTGCAGCTAACGTGGAAGAAGAAACAGAACTTGAAGATATTCCAGAAGAGTTCCAAGGTATTATATATCAGAAGCAATGAGGAAGGAAATGAATTGACCATATCATCATAGATCCTATTTTCTTCACGCTTATGAAAGATCCAGTTTTGCTACCGACATCGAATGTGATTGTGGACCACAGCACAATCCGTGCCCATTTATTAGGTGACACCCGTGATCCGTTCAACCGTGCTCCGCTGTCGATAGACATGGTGGAACCAGGTACATATAGCCAACTGCCCCAGGCGGATGACTCATTATTTGTTAGTTCCCGAACTGAAGGCTAAGATCCGCCAATGGAGAGCACAGAAAAGACAAGAAAGGAACAATGCTATGGATACAACAGAATAAAGGATGTTTTTATTTGAGAGAGGGTCAACATGGATGGGATCAATCAGAATTGCAAATTCATCAGTTATCGTCAGACCTACTATCTGGGGGGAAGGTAGTGAAGGGAACCAGCCAGTGCGTGTGAAAAAAAAGGATGTGGTAAAATAGAACGGATAGAGAAATATCTGAAAGCAGATAGCTGCCAAAGACAAGCGAAAAAGGGAAGAAGAAAAAAACATACAACATGCAGCGTAGATCACAATATCACACAGACCTTTGACTTCTTCATTGTGGAGCGGACTGCGTTGATAAACACATCCTGAACACCTTCACCTGTTTTGGAAGAACATTCGATGTACCTATACGCTTCAATCTTGCGAGCCATGCCGGCACCCTGCCGAGATGACATGAATGTTTGAGAAAAGGCCAATCATTGTCTTCCGTTCTCTTACCTGTTCATAAGTGACCGGGTTTTGGGAAGATTTCTGTAATTGAGCCAAGACACCAGGGTCGTTTCGTAGATCTTTTTTACATCCAATTAACAAGTAGGGCAATCCAGGACAGTATTTGCGTACTTCGGGAATCCACTAAACATAGACACAAGAAGATGATTCTCGTTGGGCTCAGCGGGACACAAGGTTTTTTTTCTTGTGCATACCTTTTCGGGGATATTCTCCAGCGATTCGGGCGAGTCGACGGAAAACGCAATTAGCACGACATCAGAGTCCGGATATGACAACGTTCGAAGTCGATCAAAATCCTCTTGGCCTTGATGTTTCCATGTCAATATCGGTCTTTTGATAAGGTAAAACGTCTTTTTTCCCTGCCGTATCCCATAATGCTAATGCAACATGTTTGTTGTCGACATGAATATCTTTCACGAAACTGTCAAAAATGGTGGGAACGTATTCACCCTACTTTTCAGTTAGCAGTGTTTCTTTTTCTCCACAATCTTCTCACCTCCACGAACTTGCCCTTGGCGAAGACTTTAAGCAAGCACGTTTTTCCACAAGCACCATCACCGACGATAACAAGTTTTCGGCTAAGCTCTTTGCTGTTTCCCATATGGAAGGAAGAAAAAAAAAGGAAGAAGAAATGGGAAGAAACAGGTGAGAGTTTCATTTCATTTTATTTAAAATATATAAGCTATGTATGGGTGACTTGGCAACTAAGTTTACTGCTGAGCTCCGCAGTTTTTTAACTTTGGTGCACCCCATTGGATTGAGGCTGATGTGGCTAAATAAAAAAAAGGTGAGACTATTTTCGTGGCGCTTATGGTCAGCAATCAATCTGAAAAGCCCCAGGAACATAATTGTTTTAAAATGATATCTCCTAATCGGTTATAACTGTTATTTAATTCAATACTGTAGGTTTGACTAACGTCCATCTCGCCACCTCAAAAAGATGATGCCATTTTTAGCATTTGAGGTTCCGCAGTGACCAGTTGCTTCATTCGGTCAAAGTCTCCATGGCGCTCAAGTTAATGTACAAACGGAGGATAAACCTTCTAAAATTGACGGTTGCCCTGCCATATCACAATTTCGACCGACCTACAGATCATGAGTTTTTCTTTTTTTTCTCATTTTTGTTTGCGGTGATCGAATTACTGGACTACTGCTTAGCAACTATCTCCCCAAAAAGGAATGAATGTATCCAGCAGTTCCAAACATGGTGAATCATGCAAAAAGCCCTTATTACAAATTGTTTCTAACCGCAAATACCGGTTCCTCTCTACAATGTATACAGTTGACTATCCGTTGATCTCTTATCATTGAAAGCTTTAACATGTGTTATTTACTTAAGGATTACGATTCCGAGCCAGTTGCATAGCTAATAAAGTATGCTATGAACTTACTTTGACAGAATTTTGCTATCGTTCAAAGATGGGTTAGATCGACGATAAAGTTCATGTCACAGTCAATAAGATTGTTTTCCCTGTAATTACTTTTTTAATGCAGTCTTGGATTGCATCTCGGCAACCAAAATTATTGAACGCAACAAGCTACGTATGACCCTTGATTCTTCTACTTAAAGCACTTAAACAAAGCTGTTTTCCATTTCTCGTTATCTGTCATAAAGACCTGTACTTTCCGCTTATCTAACCCTCTGATCTTGTAGCCTTGCCGCAGCTCACAAAGTTTGGAGCTCAAGCAGTGCAATTTTTTTTTTCCTCGCCTTGGGATTTCAACAATTAGCATATATTTATCATAAGTAACCATTATCACAGCCAATAGTCATCAAATAGAATAAATGAATAGTTGTAACAGTGTGGCTGTAAGCTCACTTGTATGTGTAACTGACATACAACTTAATGTCACCAGATAACAATCAGCCAATCATCTTGAAACAATGGTTCGCACTAGTGACAAGGATGTCTACACAATTTCTATCAGACGATTCAATGCGTGTCAGACGATAATCAAATATGTCTTTAGTGTCTGAAACCAAAACAATGTTTCTGGACAGTTCTCCCAATTGCCCTTTTGTCCAGCGATGGAAAACAAATACACAATATTATGTATTAAGATTTCGAAAACTATTGTGCAAGGTCGCTTTCAGACTTTCGTGATCCTGTTGATTCTCTCGACGAAAAGAGAACATTCAAAACGAACACATTCAGAGAGGAGGAATATAAATAAGGGCTTGCATAGGTCGTAAATAAAGTTGCTAACGGAAAGTGCTGATATTGCATACAGTACTATATTATTTGATGTGTTCGTGCCAGACAGAAAAATTCACCACTGAGATGAACACATGAAATAATATAGTACCCCTATACCAGCCTCAGAGTAACGTAGAAACAACAGCACTTCTCAGTGCAAATTTCCTTTGAAGCTCACGCCAAATAGCGCGAACATGGTGCAGAATCTTGTGTATAGGCCGTCAGGCGAAAGTGCGCCTCCAAAGATGATCCCCAACCTCATTGATCCTTTCACGCGCCACCTATCCAGGACATGGCGTTCACGTAAAGAGTCGCAATGCATCCTTTGAGTTCACGCACGATTAAAGGCTATCACAGTTGGATAGACATGATATGAAGCATGTGTATTACCATTCGGATTGTGAGCTCTCAGCCAAGGCAGAGTCCACGCAAATCCGCCCTCGTTAAACAGATCAAAGCTACGTGAGACAGCACCAGCGCGACGGATAATTCCAGCAATTTCCAGGTACTGACAACTCACTATAATTTAACAGTACGTAGTTGATATATTGTTCAATGCATCTTTCTTGATGAGATGGTCGGAAGTTTATGTAGTAGAGGCATTGCTTGTACAGCGAAATGAAACTTTACCACGAACGGGAGATGTTACCTGTCAAGGATATTGCACATGGAAGAATCCGAGGTAAAAGATGGATGAGGATGTTTATTGAAGTAAGATGCTTTCAGGATGGGGGGAAACGGAGTATGCAGTTCGTGTTGGGGGAATTTCAATTCTCAGTTTGTGCTGCTCGTATGTTTCGGATTTTTTGTTGCACCATCTCTAATTCGCGTTGAAGACGGCGCATGTCTTCTTTCTTGGATTCCAGCAGAAGTACAGGCTACGGAAGGGTGTCAGATAAAGGAAACTTCGTGTTCTTACTTACATCTTCACATTTGGGTAGCTCTATGTCCTTCCATTCGGATTCAGGTAATTCGTACCTACATACAATTAAATTATCACAGACAATGACGTGTCTACACCTACATTTCTTTGTTTTTCTGCACTCGCTGACGCAGTTCCTCTCTTGATAATTTGCCTATATCGCAGGGTGAATTTTCCCTTTCTTCCATATAGCGGCAATTAGATACCTCCGGTGTTGACAATACAATTATTCTTGCGTTTGATATGAGGTCCCTGAATCTTTGAGTTACGTTCACCAATCACTTTGGGGTCAATATGAAGTCCAGCAAACTCGGCGGTACTCTGCTGACCCAATAAACGTTGTAACTGAAGATTCATTTGTGCGTTGGTCTTCCCAGGCAAGCAACCACTTTCGATAATTTTTGCCCAGTTACCCACACCGAATTTCATCAGTGCTTTTCGAAGTGTTTCGGCCTCTTCTTCAGTCCAGCCTGTGTTTCCATCGCATGAGCAGGTTTAAACCGTGATCTTTAAACAAGTACCTGGAGAAAGTGTGCAATTCCAAAGACTGGCTGAATCGTTGGACCGGAGGACATTACGCGCTCCGGCTGTCATACTGCGTGGCTTTACGGCGTTGGCCATGGTGGTTATCTTGATTCAACGAATGATTAGAGAAGAAGCAGAAGAAAAAGAGCGTCACGATTTCCCTCCGTTGTTCAGACGCGACTCGACTGCCTGCTTTCAAGGATTTGCAGCTTGGGACAGCCACCACAAAGTCCGCTTTCATACGCTCCGCGAAATCACAGCGAACTGTTGTTTGTCTCGATCACCCTTCCCATCAATACAAAGCATGCCAATTGCTCGAGATCTTTAGTCAAAAAAAATCAATTGAGGGTAATGAAAGACGGAATAATGGCGCTGATTAACGAGAGAGAAGGCAAAGAACAGAAGAGAAAACGCTAAAAAACAAATATAAAAAAAGGCAAAAGAATAAAAATGTTACAACTGACACACGCAACAGGTATAATTAGTAGAAGTTCTTTGCAAGTGTGCGCTATCGTCTCAACACAAAGACATTACCAGCAGGTGGATAGACGAAGTCGTGAGCATGCGGGTTGCGAGCTGATCAAGTAATCGGAGTTTTATTTACGCGTCGCGTAAGAGTGGACTTGTTTTGAAGGACATTATTTCGGGTTGTGGAACTCCTCCACATGGACTGTTCATGCAGCGACATTTTCCCCTTCTTGTCCCAATCGATGGCGAAGGGTACGTGTATCGCGGTTTTGTCAGCATTGGCGTAAGCGTTAAAGCAATAAACACTTCATTTACTCTAAAAATCTGTATCTTAGAAAAACGAACACCTGATCGAAATTCATCTTGGCCATCCCACGGATCCTGCTTCCACATATGGTCTCTATGCTGATGCTGAGCTTCAGCGTCTCCTATGCGGTCATGAATCTTGGATACAACAACGACTGAAGCAATGTGATGACGTTGAACTATTCGTGACGGAACTCAAAGAACTCATAGAGCAAAAGGTCACTTCAGCAGGCATGATTTCTGCTGATCGCTATAAAACCTTAGTTGAGGAACTGGATACTGTTGGATTTGAAAATATTCGGGATATGGATAAGTCAATCGACCATGTCACCTTTGACTTGAAGTATGAAACAGGATACTCTATTAGTTCTGTCCGACTGATAAACTTCCATTGGCAGCGTCTTAGGCCGGATACATACTATTCAAGCATACTTTCCTCCCGCATATCCGCTTGCACTGCCCCAGCTCTCAGTGGACATTCCTGGTGAAGTGACTGTTGAAGCTGCTTCGTCGTTGCAGGATATGTTACTCGAATACCGTTCCTTGTTGACTCAGTATCATAAGTTTTTCGATTATATGGATGAGATCGATACGAATACATGCGTTCTGGAACCAGATAAGCCTAGCCGTCGCGACACATGGCGTCGTATAGCACTCGGCGGTCATTGTTCGGTTCGAGTGGACATCGATCCTCTGACACCAGCCGATGTACCAAAGTTGCGGTTCTTTGGAAGTGAAAAGAAGACAGAGTCTCTGTGGAAAATGTGGACAGGATATCTTGAGCGCTGGTAAGCTTAACGGAATTGCAAGGAAGGTAATAAAAAGCGAATGCTTCTAAACAGGGATATGGACAAAACTCCGTACCAACATTTGTGCTGTGCCCTTCATACCACATCTATTTCACAAACAGCTACAGCGGCAACGACGCGAAGCGATGTCGAATGTGGTATTTGCTATTCCTACAAACTACACCACGAAGTTCGGGGTGAACAAACACCAAGTGCCGTGTGTACCAATGACCAATGTAGCCGCGGCTATCACCCATCTTGTCTGTATGAGGTAAAATTGATCATGAAATACTAGCAATTGACTGAACTGACACAGTGGTTACGAGCAAACCCAAATACGACACGAAGCTTTAATGTACTGTTTGGAGAGTGCCCTTACTGCAACGAGGTAGGCAAGTAATCAAAACGCCTTGAGAGGCTAATCATTGGATGTGCAGAAAATTACTGCGAAGGCTGTACTATAACCACGCCCCAGAAAGGATTAATCTCATGCAAACTACGTGTATAATAATAGCTGGCTAATTTATTTCACGATCCGTAGCTTCACACGAGCTTAAGGTCGAATGAATTTTGCGCTGAGAAGCGCATCGTTTTACCTGGATGAACTGAGCTTGTATTCGAAATAATTCATTGCTTCGGTTATGGTCTCTCGTTATCCCATTGGAAGCAGTAAAAATGTCTTACGACAAGTACAGGTCCCACTCAAAGTGATCCGTATCTACAGACATGCTTGAATTTCCTTTTTTTTACAGATCTCTTAAGGACCGTAGGTTTTCCACAGAGCAGATCATCTTAGAACCTACCTCAAACTTTAGTATTACTAAAACATTTCATGTTCGTATCTGGCTAGAACGATTACAATACATCACACGGAGTACAGCTATAGCTCCTGTTTTACAGTAGTCCACAATTGTGTAACATCTATGGTCCCTAAGAAAATCGGTATTCTATTGCCTAGGATGATTATATTGCAGGAGTCCTGTAGTTCACAGCAAATGGCCAACCAGTATATGGCAATGGAAGCTGTGGTTAAGGTTTTTTTTTTTACCCACTAATCAAATGGTAAGGCAGTTAGAGAGTTGCTATCCTGTCTGTTCGATGGGATTTCGTGTCCGATAGTGCAGCGGGCGTTTGTAGCTAAGAAAAATAAATGATTGGCTGATTTTATTCACGTCATTAACTTGCTCTGTGTTTTAGCGGATTCTAAAATTCATCGTTTTTGGCCCTCGTTTGAAGTAAGAAAACACTCATTTCAGCATGTTTGGTGTACTTCGCGCATTACCCAGAGGAGCACGTCGAGCACCTTTGACTTCAAAGAGAGGTCATAATTTTTATAAAGGTGAATACACTACCAGCCTGCACTACGTCATTCCAACAATACCATAGGTACTGGCTCTGGTGCCATGGGTCGACATACGAAGCGTGGTGGATACATCATTGACTGGAACAAAGTGAGAAGCTTTGTTGTGCCCGATCTGGAAGGATTCACTGTAAGTTGGGTTAATTTTACTATCTGATAGACATTCCTCCGTTGTACTAACTACCGGTTTGCAGCTCGGACCCTACGTTTCACGTAAGACGAACGACGTTGCCAGAAAGTGAAGAAACATAGAAAGACGTATCAATGCCAAAGATAGTTTGTGTACATATTCCTATTGATAGAGATCAGGGCAGACATAAGAAACAAAATTAAATGCAGATCGTTTACCGAGATATGGATGCTGACAGAAGATGATAATTATTCGAAACTTTATATGCTATGAATGGCTTCATTGAAATTTTGAGGACGAAAAAGTGTTGACCATTGGCTGCCTGAGGAAAGAATATAAGAGCGAAGAAGGCAGATTTGATATCCAGGATCTGGATGTCGCTGTCCACTGCGCATCAGGCAATGCGTTGACAGCTAAGCCACGCGAATTTTGAACAAAAGAAAAAAGAAGGGTTGGAGATCACTCCACATCATCGATCAACATGACGAGATACACAAAGATGCAACGTAAAACCCTTGAGAAGGCGTCAGGCTTCAATGTCACGCCGTTACTACCCACAAAGAAAGCGGACTCTGAGAAGCCCAGTTCAAACGATGAAAACAATCAAAAGCGAAAAAGACGTAACGAATTTCGGTAGATCATGCATTAGTTTAACTATGGCTCGATAGATATGACCGCCGAGAAAGCGTCAAAGGAAGCAGATAAGAGAAAGAAGCGACGACAAATGGCCAAGTTCAAAAACACAGTAAGGAGTGGCAGAAAGCCATAAAGTAAAATCATATTGATCTTTTTGCATAGATTTGTTTTGGTTGCCGAAAGAAGGGCCATGCCGTAGGAGATTGTCCTGAGGCTAAACAAAAAGTCCAGGGCATTTGTTATAACTGTGGTACAACTGAGCATACCTTGAAAGAATGCAAAAAGCCACGAAAAGGAAGTAAGGCATCACTGACTATCATTGGCGACGGGTAATTAAAAAGGATGTAGACGAACTTCCGTATGCAAAGTGCTTTATATGCAAGGCTGTTGGTCATTTATCCAGCCAATGTCCTGAAAATGATCATGGCTTATATCCTAATGGTGGTGGTTGCCGATTTTGTGGTCAGACAGATCATTTGGCGAAGGATTGTAAGATGACGAAAGAACAAGCCGGTACAACCGTCGTAGGCAAGATCGATTTGGATCAAGGTGCTGATGATGATGATTATCATATCTTTGTCAACGAGAAACAAAAATTTACCGAGCAAACAAAGAAAGAGAAGAAGATTGAGACCGTCGCCCCAGCAATTAAGAAGAAAAAGTTGGTGAAATTCGTGTAATTAAATACAAAATCATAATTGTTTTAACGTTGTCGTTCTTCCATATACTCCTCTTCCTCAAATCCTTCGTCTTCATCGTACAAATACACTTCGTTGTTTAAATAAGAACTATCGTCGTCATCATCACTATCATCGTCTGTTTCATCATCTTGTGGCTGTGGTTGTTGTAACTCTGGGTCTAATCGCATTTGACTCAAAGTCATGCTAACAAACATTGTAAATAACTTTCTGACTTGATTTTATCGTACCTTAAGTCATCTGCCAAGGACTCTGATCTTCTACCTGGTTGTTCCGTTTCCAGTTGTCGTTTTATTTTTTCCGCCTAAGCATTCATTATTAATCCAGCACACCTATGCATAAACAAACCTTAATGCGTTGGAGTTGTGATTCTTGCAATTCGAGTGATTCATCGAGACTTATCATACACACTTTCGGCTATTCATTTTTCGTTAAGAAAAACATATACTTTATCTATTCATATAGATTACCTGTTGTGGTGAGAGATTGTCTATTTGTATCTCTCGATTAGGTGGGCTAATCCGCAGCATGCCAGAAGATGCATAATCGTTAGACTGTGCCTTGGCATTGGCCAATTCCACAGACTGTTTTCGCACATTGACTCGAGAAAGATCGAGTTTCAGGTCGCTCACTCGTCGAGTAATTGATCTTTCCTCCTCCGACATGACACTGTCGTCTTCTGGAACATCCCCTAAAAGAGCATTGATTTGTTGCACTGTGTCCTTGAGCTTTGCTCCTTTGTCTGGTAAGGTGCTCACCAACTGCCTAAGCAATGGTTAACTCACACTACTCTGCCCAAACGTTGAATTGCTCTTATTATTATTTACGGGTTGCTTAGCATGTTGTTGTTCCGTTCACGCAAATCTTCCAGATCCGATCGTGACATGGTATCAAGTTTTCGGGTTAGAGTAGACGACAGGCCATCGAGCATACGGTGGCCGCGTTGAACTCGTGTTGAATTTCGCTGTGTATCTTTTTCCATGAATTATTAAAAAAAATGAGACAGGAAACAGCGCTGCGTGAAAGTAAATGATCCCAGAAGTCGAGTATACAGCCACGTGATTACTCTTGGATTTTCTCCGTAATACATTTTCATTAACCTCAGGTGGTGCAGCAAGAATCATTGTGTAACCGCTTTACGGTTGTTCTTCGATCTATGCATTCCATAGACAACTAGTAAAGGATGGTTCCATGTGATTTTCTTCCTGCTCGCATCAATTCTTCTTGTGGTCATATATACTGAAATTTATTTTGGAACTTTTCATTTACTGACTCATTTCTCCAAAAGGGAATGAAACAACAAAGTATCGTGCGAAAGGTATGAAGTGCTGCTGTTATCTAAAGAATGCTACTGATGATTACTACTGTTACATACTGATGAGAATCGTTGTGTATCTTTTCTTATTCTAGAAGACTCCTCTGTAGCCCAAAAGTCACTGCAATTAATACTTGCAAACTATATGGTTTCTTTTTTATGTATGGATCAACTTGGCTTAGTATCTACACGTACTCCTGACAAGTAAAAGAAAGTGAATCATGACAAGAAATAGTTGCTACACGTCTATCGTTCCTTGCTTCCCAAATAACCGCCTACCATGGATTATCGCCATTAACATTGAAATGTCTTAAACAGGAGTATAAATTTTGCCACAAACCCACTGGTAATTGACTAGCTTAGAATCGATAAACTGTCTCGTTTTGGGAGCTGAGATGAAAGCAAGATACATGGGGGGAAGCACCATCTCACGTTGGATGGCTTAAACCTATTTGAAAGTACAGTAAGGCGTTGTGCTATCCTCATGTAAGTCGTGCAATTGTCACAGGAATAGGTGAGTTCCAGATTAGCTTTCTGTTTGGCTGGCATGATCTGTCATACCCAAGGTCTCAGTTAGTTTATGCCGCGCAAAGGCCTACTGTTTGGGATGACTTTTTTGATGCGAGAATGGATCAATAAGCAAATACATATTAGTGGAATAGCAAACTACTGGTGCTAGTCGCTCTAAAAGGAAACTCTGTATGGAAGAAGACTGTCTTTACTTCTGTTGTCGCTAATACTTTGCACATTGCATGTTCCTGCTCATTGCCTTTCCGATTCGGGCTCCGCAAGTGTCAAATATCGGGGCCACAGATATTTGCTAAGAAACCTCAGCTACAAGACAGGCCCAGTGAATGGCATTTACTGAATTGGATCGAATTTCCACGATTTGGCTGTGACCGAAAACGGCACGAAAGACCTCGCTGCGTACCTGATGCAAAGGTATGCTTTGCTGCCACGTTTTCACTCAGTCTAAGATAAGCTTCGAGTTCAATTTGGACACACGTCAAAAGCTGAATGTTGACATCAGGGCTGAAGTGTTATGCCCTTGTGCGCTTCAGTGTAATATTATTTAAGCACTCAACGAATTCATTGATTATCCCATCGGAGTCTACTTACAGATGCAACATGCTTCTGCTTATTGTTGGTTGTAGTGGCAATTGCCTCTCCTTCTCTTCTTCTTCCGTAACCACAGAAAAACCAAAAATATAAAGCAAAGATGAATTCCGGCCGACTCCGAGACTGGGCTAGGTGTCCACACAGGGGATAAAGTGATTTGAGCATTGTTGATCATGATTCACTTATCCATTTCCTTGTGTATGATCTCTTTCGCAATTGTGTCTACCGCCCTTTCCAATTTATCGACCAATCTCTCTTTGCCTTTTTCCCCAATTTATTTTTGTCATCAGAAGCGAAACCTGGGGGCTCACAGACGGTGTCTGGATAGCCCTAATTTCTCATTAACACATCGTTCCAAAGCGTGACTCGTAAGACCTAACTCAAATACTTACTTGTCAAACGAGTGACCAGATAGCAGTGCCTCACTGCTGAGCTGTCCGAGACAGCACTTCGGGACGAGACGTTAACTGGCATCCGGATTCAATGTAACGGACAAGTATCTCACGCATGTTACGGCCGGCACTAACGTCTCTGTTCCAAAACTAATGTAAT
>JNDT01001808.1:0-71327 GCA_000697055.1 Saksenaea vasiformis B4078 | reverse complement strand
CTTCCATGGAAGCCAATTCCATTCTATCGACTTTATCAGACGAGCCGGCTGTTAACCGTTAGCATTAATGTATATTTCACGAGAGTTCAACAGCAATACGTACACATAATGAGACCAGATGTTGAAGCCGAAGGTGTTGAATCTTGCTGAGATGGCTGGCTTTGGTTGCAATCCATTATAATTATAAAAAAATTTACAAATTAGGGTCAAAAGGTGGACGCTATATATAAGCTATTTCTATTAAGAACCAAAAGCATTTCCTTGTCCGTTTTGTTACTTTACATGGTAGGGCTGCGCCCCCCCCCCCCCCCCCCCCCCCCTCCACGTGGTGAAAATGAAAATAGAGCAGCAACTCGAAAAAAGAAGTAGGAACCTTTCGTCATCGATTTCTCTTTCTCTTCATTACCTTAACTTTATTTCTATCATGCCACCACTTAAACGCAACCAAAAGGCAGCTCGCAAAAAGCCAAGACGCGTGGATGGGCGCGTAATCTCTGTACGGCCCAGTGCTACGGAGCCTATTGCAGCAGTTAGTACAGCGTCTCACCAGGAAAACGATATAGATAACAGCTATCTAGCTGACACTGAAGATTGAGAACTTCTCGAAATACCATTGGATCAAGTCATGAGAGACTCAACTCTTCTGCTAAAATGGAATTGCGTGGTGTTTACACCAAAGATTCGCGTACAACGTCCTGGCGCCGACAAAAGGAGATGAAGACAGCTGTGAATATATCCCAAAGACTTACTGCCTTTGGATTTGCAATTGAGGCACCCAAAGATAGGGTTGCAGAAAATAGTTCTAATACCGAGAGTACTGTTGAAGAGACTAGCTCTGAACGTGGTGCCTTACAGCAGGCGTATAACAAGCTGAAAGATACGTTGAGACCTCAGATCAACAAAGGAAACGTCTTCAACCAATCCACACC
Source organism: Saksenaea vasiformis B4078 (assembly GCA_000697055.1). Taxonomy (NCBI): domain Eukaryota; kingdom Fungi; phylum Mucoromycota; class Mucoromycetes; order Mucorales; family Saksenaeaceae; genus Saksenaea; species Saksenaea vasiformis. The sequence continues at coordinate 70,398 of JNDT01001808.1, read as the reverse complement.
TTTCCAGCTGTGCAAATTGCAAGCAGTTTACAGATTCCTCCATTATAAGCTTCAAGGTGAAAAATCTGTGTCAGTGTCAACAAAGGCTGCAGAGGATATCTGGATAACACCTTCCAAAGAATACAGAGAGAAGGCCATCAGAAAGTGGCCTAGGGAGTATCTTGACTTTGGCTATATATCAGTTCATCTTCAAGGTGCACATGCAAAATGTGCATCAATTCTTTCGCATGAAGACATCGAAGAGTTGGTCCGTGTACGGATCCGCCAACAAAAAGCTGAGCACAGGAACTTGATTGACATTCTAAAGTATGTTAATGAAACAGCAGTTCCTGAAGTCATTGGCATACCTGGAGAGATCAGTCTCACCACGCTGTGGAGATACGTGTTGCAGTGGGGATACAAATACCAAAGAAACAGCAAAGATATCTATTACGATGGACACGAAAGAGATGACGTTGTAGCATACCGCCAGGAATGGGCAAATCGTATGGTGGAGTACAAAAAGAGAATGGAGACGTACGAGGGAGATGATGAAGAAGTTGTTGTGGAGCCATTGCTGCAGTCTGGAGAGAAAAAGCTTATCTTGGTTACACATGACGAATCAACGTTCTATGCCAATGATGGAAAGCAGATGCTATGGATTGGTGAAGGGGAAAAAATCCTCAGAAACAAGAACCCTGGACTGTCGATAATGGTCAGCGAGTTCCAATGCCCTTGTCATGGAACTATGAGATCCGAATCGAAGATTTCTCGGGCATTTTTTTTATGCAGGAATTGGAAGAGAGGGGTCCTGGACAAGTGAAGATTTGACAAAGCAGTTGAAAGAGGACGTCATTCCTATATTTGAGAAACTTCACCCGGACTGCCAAGCGATCTTCATCTTTGATCAACGTAGCAATCATAATGCTTATGCAATGATGCCCTACTTGTTCAAAGAATGACGAAGTCTAAAAAGTGCTGCGAACCCGACGATAAGTACCAGTTCCGTGGTGGATATTTCCTATATAATGGCGAAAATGGTACATATACTATCCCACAAAACATGTACCAATACGAAGAAGGAAATATCAAAAAGCGCAAAAGAGGGGTGACGATCGTAACGTCAGAAAAGAGACAGGTCCGCTACTTTAAAGGTATTGAGGGCATTCTACGAGAGCGGGGTCTTTGGCTTCAAAAAGATCCTTATAGGCCAGGAAAGGTCTGGCGAACGGATTGTAGAGGAGAAGAAGTAGGTGACAGCAAATGCTGTGCAAAACATCTTCTGGGGGCCCAACCTGACTTTCGAGCACAACAAACAGCATTACATGAAGTAGTCGAGAAAGCAGGACACATTTTTGAGCTTTACCCAAAGTTTCATTGTGAGTCTAACTGGATTGAAAGGTACTGGGGAGCAGCAAAGCGAGAGGCACGAGTAAAATGCGATTACAGTTTTCAGTCGTTGAAAGGAAACCTGCCCAAGTTTCTTGATACTATATCACCATCAAATGTGACACCAACGCTAATAAGACGATTTTCGAAAAGATCATGGCGATACATAGAAGCGTATGCACTGAAGATGGATGCATTTGAGGTAGAAAAAGGAAATACAAAAGCCATAGACGCGTTGATATGAGTCTAGATTACCCAAATAAAGAAAAGGCAGTTACTAAAAAGGAAACGGAATTTCTTAAGGTTTACGGCGATTACAAAGGAAATGCACCGTACCAGATGATTGCCGACTGCATCGCATTTGATACGTAGGTTCGCAACAGTAGAAGTCAACGAAAGTTCCAAATCTCCCACGTTCAGCCGAGGCGATCTGCATTCGCAATCTCCTCAGGAAAGTCATGCTTTCCGTTTATTTCTGAGACATTTCTCAGGCATTCAGCTAACATAACGGACGTGATCTCTGGAATTTCCAAGGAACTTCTTAGAATAGAGTTCTTTGGATACAAGAGTACTACTATGTCCTAGCAATTTTCAAGATAGTAGTAGAGACGCCGATGGCCATTATTCATGATATGGCTGAGTATTGGAGAACGAGCGCTTCTGGGGGCTTTCTCCAAATATCAGAAAGAATCCCCCGCTGTAGTGATTGTAGAACAGCTGTCAAATAAGCACAGTAACAATGAAAGCAAGGGATACAATGAAATATCTACCTATTCCGTAGAGAATCAAAGAGTAACTTTTCTGCAACTGCTCTAGGACGAAGCGAAGTCTATGTTTGCAGAGGAGTCCTTTATTGCTATAGTAAAGAAAAAAAAAATTGGAGAAGTAGCCACAGCAGGGTGTTGCCACCAGTATTTTGCTAGTCTTAACTGTGTTTCAATGGATTGCTCAACAAGCCATGAATTCTATGGCGACATGTGGAGCACTCCTCCTAAAAAGGCCATCTTCAATACTTCGAATAACAACAGTGAACACCAGGAATTGTAACCTGAATGGCTATGTAACATAGTATGACGGATAGCAGGATGTCTAGCATAAAATATTAAAAAAAAAAGAGGGAGAGACTAAGGAATAGAGAAAAAGGGATCCTTATTTGCTCAAAGCATCGCTTATATGACTCTGGTTCATACTGATAATACCGAAAAGTAAGTGTGCACTAAACTGCGACTACGAGTTTATTGATTTGGAAGAATTCCTCACATAGTACAATGCAGTGGAAGATAGCAAATAATATTACGGCACCTGAGTACAGTTTGTTAGGAAAATGGTTTGGCCACCTTCACCGCTGATGGTCACAGTTTGCGATTCCAAGTCAATAGAGTAAGTCGATTCAATGTCTAGGCATCCGGGTTCACTGACAGCGCATTGAAGTGATTGGAGAACAACGGGCTTGACAATGGTAACCAAGAGAAGGGAAGCGCAGAGCACAGCAAAGTTGAAATGCATATTGTTCTTGTAGTTGGTAGTTTTTGAGGTAGCTTTTGTGAGGAAAAAACTGAAGCTCTGATATGTTGTCAATTTATACCTTTCCTTTTACTTGTGGCTATAGTAATTTATATGCTTATTTCGGAGCCACGGCTGATATATGCAATTCTAGGTATTCTTGTCAGATGGCTTTTTTCCATCTGCGTCAATGTAGCATGTATAACTTCACCTGAAAAATAAAGTTTCAAAGGTACTTTTTATTTACATGTATCAACCTTATATATTTTGCTAACACTTAACAACAGCATACTGCAAATGGTGACTGAGAAGTTCCAGTGAGGAGGTACTAAGCGTTTATTTCAATTATGAGATGTATCTGAAATCATATATATTGTGCACGAGGATTCATGCCCTTTTTATGTAGATCTGTGATGCGCATAAAATAACATTGGGTAAATATTCTCTTCCTTTTATCACTGCATGAAGTAGAAAATTTTTGTTTCTGTGGCTATAGATAACCAAAGCATCCAAAACGCAAAAAAAAAAAAGAAAATCACAGTAACCCTTGGATAGGCACTAATGTAGAGCAAGAAAATCCCCGGGACAAATTCCTCAACTTTGACCCTTCTCGCGAAAACCGTTAATTCTGCACAGATCAGTCACGGAACGCGTGACATTATCTTTCCGTTGGTTGCAGCTATGCTTGCAATAATGACATATTTAGGATTGCAATCACTTCTGGCGATCATTGTGTTCAAATACCTTAGTCTATGCGACCTTGAGAGATACAAAAGTATGTATCTTAGCTGACCTCTGTTTCTGGTTATAAATACGTCTTATTCGCGTCGAACAAATAAGGTTGATTGCGTAACACTTCTCATTGCTTACAACTCCTCAAAAATGGAAAAATGCACTGATGTGCCTGATAAGAACCTATGACAGCGGAGAACATCCAGTTAGAATATTTACGTTCAGTTTTGTGGTACTGATTCTCAACAAACGACAAGGATCAGTAAAAGCACACGTCTTAAAGAGTACAATGACAGGAAGGAGAGACCGTAACCTCATTTTTCGCGAGCCATGTGGGAGGCGAAAAGGGAACTATGATTGCGCAGTTTGAAAACGGGTATTGCATTTTCTCAGTGTCAGATGGCAGCATCGGTAATAGCCAATAAAAAGATGAAAGAAATGAGCTTCACCGATGAGACGGAATAGCTGAAAGGGGAAGAATAGCCGAAAACGGATAACAGAAACTCCGTTCCTGCAATTAAAAAGACGTCATGCTGCTCCTACCTTCAACTCTTTGTTGTCATTTTTATGCCTACAAAGTCTGGTTACAGCACCATCCCCACTTCCGGGGATGGATCTTACCGAGAAACAAGTTCGGATCAGCCGAATTGGATAGCTCGTGCCAAACGTTCTCCGGCAACTTTGGGTATCCTGACGGGTGCAGCGTTAGCCATTGGCTTTCTGTTTTCCTTGATGCTGCCCGAGCCTACTTCTTTGCATCCGCACCATCACAGCCATGTTGTGAAACCTGGGATATCGGAGGTCACCTTGCAAGAGGGCCTGCTTAAGTGCAAGTCCTTACATTGGAACAAAGGCCTAGGAAGACAGCAGCAGCGTCGAAACCCAAGAGCTCATGATGTTGCTCCGGTGCTGTTGAAGGATGCCATCGTTTGGGACGGAAACGGCAATGTGTTAAACGATGTGGATATCTTGTTGGAAGACGGGGTGATCAAGGACGTGAGGCATGAGATCCTGGTCTCGAGCGACGTAAAGGTGATAGACGTACATGGTCACATCGTTAGTCCAGGTCTAGTGGACATGCACAGGTAAATGCGGAAAAGACGACCATCACTGGCCTTATGTTAACTGTGTTTTATAGCCATATAGGCGTTGATTCATGGCCCGAATTTGATGGCACAAGTGATACAAATGAAATGACAACTCCGTTGACACCCTTTGTCAGATCTTTGGATGGATTTAATCCCTCTGATAATGCCATTCGAATTGTCGCTTCCGGAGGCGTCACAACAGTGCTTGTGCTTCCTGGATCAGGGAACTCAATGGGTGGTGAAGCATTTGCGTTTAAGCTTCGTCCGGTCCCCACAACCAGTAGCGAAGACATGTTGGTCCAGGCAGGCATTGATGAAGAGGTGGAGCCCAAGCGTAGATACATGAAATGGGCATGCGGCGAGAATCCAAAGGTTTGTTGAATGAAGCCCGCGTCGCTGCTGCAACTTACACCGTTATTTGCTGCGTTTAGCGTGTCTACGGAAACCGAGGCAAGATACCTTCGACACGTAGGTTCTTTTTTATTCCGTTCTACCTTCGCAATTTAACTCCTTTTGTTCAGGCCTTGGTGAAGCATTCATCGTACGACAAAGATTGGCAGAAGCGCAAAAGCTGAAGAAAGAGCAAGATGATTGGTGTAGTGCAGCTGTGGATCTTGGTTCCGAACGTCTTGAGACCGGGTTTCCTGAGGATATCAGTCTTGAGTCGCTTGTTGCGCTACTACGTGGTGATATTAATTTGAATATTCATTGCTATGAGACGCATGACATTGAAGCCATGGTCCGCCATTCTCTGGAATTTAACTTCACGATCGCGGCTTTCCACCACGCGCTGGACGCGTATCGCGTTCCTGATATCTTGAAACGTGCGTGTGGCAACGTGACTATTGCCACGTTTTCTGACCACTGGGGCTATAAAAAGGAAGCCTTCCAAGCTTCACCACATGCTCCAAGGATTCTGACTGACGCTGGAATTCCTGTCGCTTTCAAGAGCGACCACCCGGTCCTGAACTCTCAGCATGTGGCATTCGAAGCTGCCAAAGGCAATCACTACGGGCTGACGCAGCAAGAAGCTTTTCAAGCAGTAACATCCGTACCGGCTCGCTCTATGGGACTTGGCCATCGATTAGGTTCCCTCAAAGTTGGCTACGATGCGGATATAGTCATCTGGGACCGTGAGCCTTTGGATCTTGGCGCCTCACCGTTGCAAGTATTTGTTGATGGTGTACCCCTTTTCGAAGAACGCCCCATCGCACCCGCAGCTACCAAGTCGCCGCGAAGAAACAAATCGCTGACAATTCACAAATCAAAGGAAGCCGAGGGAGCTAAGAGCTTTGTGCTCACCAACGTCGGAAGCATTTTGCTGGATGAAGAGCAGACAAATGTCGAAGTTGTGGTTGAGAACGGCAAAATAGTCTGCGTTGCTACGGATTGCAGCAAAAATGGTAGTATCACAGCAAGGAACCAGTTACAAGAAATTGATATCCAAGGGGGCTACGTGACTCCTGTGAGTAGTGCTCACTTGGTCACGTTGAGATTGCAGACTTATTTTTCCTTCAGAGCTTTGTCGCGGTTGGTTCTTCTCTAGGGTTGGTTGAGATTCCTTCCGAATCAAGCACAGTCGACGGCACGGCAAAGCCATCGCTTTCACACGATCCCAAATCAATTGCACGGGCAGTGGATGGTATCAAGCTAGGCACAAGGCACCTCGAGGAAGCTGCCAAAGGTGGTGCGCTGACAACAGTTACGGCCCCTCTTTCGAACAACGTAGTGATTGGTGTTAGTACCGCATTTAGAACAACTGCAGATTCATGTAAGTAGATAAGCGTATGTATCTACAGTGTGTAGTTGACGGTGGCATAGTGCTATCGGAGGGTTCCCTCATATCTCCTGCTGTTGCACTGCACCTCCAGATAGGCGATGCTTATAAGTCTGACAGCTTCCTAACGGTGTCATCTCAGATCAGTTTTATCCGTCAGATTTTGACAGAGAACGCTGGTGCATCGAACTACTACGGTCAGGCTGCGCGCGGTGAAATCACAACTGTAGTCAACGTTCACAATAAGGATGAAATTGCGTCCTTAATACGATTGAAGCAAGAAGATCTTCCCCAGGTCCGATTTGCTATACTTGGAGGCGCTGAGTCCCACCTAGTCGCGGAACACCTTGCAAAGGAAAACATCCCGGTCATTCTGTCACCTTCTCTGTGTACACCTGCTCAGTTCGACTCTATTCATTGTCTGACAGGTGCACCGCTCTCAAACGGTACCGCGGCTCACATTCTGCGCCAGCATGGTGTTAAAATTGGCGTTGGTGTCTCCGATGATGGGCTTGCAAGAAATTTGGTGTGGGACGCTGGCTGGCTATCTGCAACTGACTCCACTGGTGGCGTCACGGAAGCGGAAGCGTTACGTTTCGTTACCACGAACTTGTTAGAAATATTTGGACTCGAAGCTGAGAAATTCGCTGGTTCAGATGACTTTACCGTATGGTCTGGAAGTCCTTTCGATATGCAGAGCCAGCGCGTGTTTATCCATTCGCTAAGCGGTATCCATTTTCTGGAATAAATCCGACAAAGACGAGTGCCTGCAACAATGAATAACTTTATAAGTAAAGCTATCTTATTTAAGCGTTGCCACAGTGATGCATACCAAAACTAACATGCAATTCTTTATGGAAATATAAAATGAGCGGAAGCATCTGCTCTAATATCTGTCTGATAATAAGGGGCAATTCCTCGAAATGAGTCCTGAAATATCTACCCATAGACCGAAAACACATTTCAAATATGGCACAAATGTACGTCTTGTCTGCATGCGGTTTATGAGTAGCAAAATTACAAGCATTTGATTGGATGGCTTGTGAGTTCCTTTACCAGACGCGCGCTGGTCAAGAGTAATTAAGGATATGGTTTAGATGAGAATTTGGGCAAGCTTATTACATTCAGGTTTACTACTTACTATTTGCTCCTTGTTAACCTTTATTTGCACCCAAGCACTTCGTTGAATCTTATGGTTACTGGTATCCTTTACAGGAGGCTAATTGCACCGATGTTCGTCTGGAATTGAAATTTAGGTCTGTGGTATTGCCCAATCGGCAACAGCCAATTGGCGGATTCTTGTGCCTAACTTGCACTTTACCTTCTAACCTTCCTCTTTCTACTCCCACTCGCTTCTCTATGCGTCATTTCAATATTTGGCTATTGCTGTTGCTATCAGCACTAGTTCTGCTTGTGGAGGCTGGGCGAGATTACTATAGTATTCTTGATGTGCCTCGTGACGCGACGAAAAGCCAGATCAAACGACACTACAAAAAGCTCTCCAGAGTGTATCACCCTGATAAGAATCCGGATGACAAGGAAGCAGCTGCAAAATTCATGGAGATTGCCGATGGTATTCGTATTGGCTGTATTGCTACGATCTAACGGAGATCTGCAGCATACAATGTCCTAAATGACGATGAATTACGATCGATTTACGATCGGTACGGCGAAGAAGGACTAGAGCAACATAAATCTGGCGGAGGAGGTGGCTCACCGTTCCAGAATCCATTTGACGTTTTCTCGCACTTTTTTGGTGGTGGTTTTGGTAGCTGTTCCTCGCGTTGCCACGAACGTGCAAACTAACCCTGCCTAGGTTCTCGCGAGCAAGCACATCAGGAACGACGTGGCCCAGATATGCAAGTGCAGATTGAAGTGTCACTCGAAGACTTGTACAATGGTGCTTCTATCGATGTTGACATCTCCAAGCAGGTCGTGTGTGACCATTGCCATGGTAGCGGTGCGAGACGGTCTGAAGATATTGTAACCTGCCCCGTGTGCAGTGGACGAGGTGTCACTGTGACTCGAGTTCAACTTGCTCCGGGAATGGTTCAGCAATTCCAACAGACATGCAATCAGTGTGGAGGCAAAGGGAAGATGATTAAAGCTTCTTGCCCAGTTTGTGGTGGTCATAAAGTTCGGAGAGCAAATGAAGACTATACTCTACATATTGAAAAAGGCATGAAGGATGGTCAGACAATAGTAAGTAGGTGCAGTGTGAAGAATATCCTATATGTTTAAAACAATTATTACAAAAGGTGTTGGAGCAAGAAGCAGACGAATACCCAGACGCAATCCCAGGTGATGTAGTTTTCTCTATTTCGACAGTACCTCATCCTGTGTTCGAACGCCGTGGTGACAACTTGTACACTAAGCAACATATTTCGCTGATTGAGGCACTTGTGGGATTTAAAAAGACGTTGACACACTTGGATGGTTCTATCGTGACTTTGACACGGGAGGGCGTGACACAGTATGGATTCGTGCAAACGATCCAAGGAGAGGGTATGCCTCATCACGACCATCCTTCCGAGCATGGCGACTTGTTTGTCGAATATCTCGTCGTATTCCCAACACATATCGATAATAATGTTGTTGAACGTAAGTTCAAGCTACTCCTATATAACTCTCTCTAATACATATATGCATACGTAGTGCTAAAGAAGGGTGCACATTTCCCACCTGAGACACCTGTCCATCAGGAACTTTAGTACATCATACAGTGATAGAGTTTAGAGCTATCGCGTCGTTTTCCAGCATTGAACATAGCAATGGCTGTAATAAATGGCTGCTAACATCAATCAGCTTCGGTGAACCAACGGTGTTGAGCCACAAAGGAATTCCTACGTGTGCACCGTCATCCTTATTGTTCTATTACAGAAATAAGCGATTTTTCTACATTCTGCACTGCTTTTAAGCTATTTGGTGTTAACTCCAAATTAGCCTTTATGTTGCATGTGGTCCTTTTTGCCTGCTATGCCCAGGAACCTTGCGTGAAAAGCACACTTTTATGCACCAACTCATAGTGCATCTTGCTGGTGTGTTATTGATCCATTGTTCTGATTTATTGGTTTCAGTGTTCAAATGCGCACTTGCTTTAGACGAGGCGCGATGGGTATTTAAAGGGACGCATAAAGCCTACAAGACCTCTGCTCCGAACCGTCTTAGCTGTGATGGTGCTTTTCGCCCATCATTAAAGTATGCAAATCATGTCGCGTGCTCAGTACCCTTCATTCTCTGCAATAGTTAGCCAATCATTGTATCGCCCTCGAGTCTTCTACATTGGGTAATGGTCTATCACTGGCCATCGTCACCACGTTCCCTCTCGTCGGCCCAAGGGGAAATGATGTAGGTCCGGCTTCAGCCAATGGCGGAATCACTTTGGAGGTAAGCAAAACGACATCAAGTATTATTCCATTGCTGACCACGGATGTAATTTTTATGCTACTCTATAGGAATTTTTTGTCTATCGAGGGGTCAAACTGAAGCAAGTAGAGTACGACACTGCCAATTCAAATACTGCTAACCGTATATTCGACTGTTTCTTTCTCAGCGCAAAGCTGGCGTAAAAGTATATTTGATAAGCAGTAAGAGCTCAAACAGCTCGCTGCCCGATATCGGCATGTGTTTTGTATTGTAAAGTATCCATACATGTGTCATATAGTTGTAATAGCGTCCGTAAAATCCTCAAATCGGATTTGGAGCCAAGCAGTCGGGTCTAAGCTATCAAACCGAAAAAGACTGAATGCAATCATCACGCTCGGTCAGTCGAAAAGCCAACGTTATCAAGACATCAACGATTCTCTCAGAAGCACAAATAATGAAATTCGTTAAAAATGCATGCCTCTTTAACAAGGTCTTACACATGCCTGCTTCTCCATGGAGATTAGGAGGCTCAGCCAAGCATAAATGCAGAAAGTCCCAGGCTGCTGAAAGCTGAAGGGCCTTCCTATAAGGCTTTTTAATGGAGGCAGTAGCTTTCTTGTCGCCAGTCTTAGTTTATTATTTTTTTGTTAAAAAAAAGATTCATTTGAGAAGAATCGTAGGTAAGCTGGTTGCTTACATGATTGTTTTTATTTCTCTTTTGGCGGCATAGGCCTCCTGGGAAACGCGATTTAGATCCTGTAACTGTGTGACACAAAAGGTTCAAGTAGAAATCACTGATTCGCTTATCAAAGAAGCTGCAAAGCTATTTTCCTTCTGAAGTAAACATTATCTATTTATGAAAAAGGCAAAAATTTCATGCTGTTTAAGGTTCACTGCGACTTGCACCAGCTACGGACTTTGATGCATTGGCTTGTGAACAAAAAAAAAAATTGTTGCTATTCGGACCTAGTAAGGATATTCCGTGTTTGGTCACCATGTACACTTGCTTGGAAATTCGATATCAATGGTTAGCATGTGAGAAACCATCACGCTATTAAATCCATTTACTTACCTTGTCTCCCTTTTTTCTCACGCGAGACATGGATGGCCACCCTACATACTTACCTCCACCACCACCTCCTCCTCCGATGGCGTTTCGAACGATGTCGCAACTACCGCCACCAGCACCAGGTAAATAAAATAAATGGATGCAGAACGGTACTTGATAATACTACTTAAGGTTGGATGATGGACCCACGGAGTCCTCTTCCACCACGACCGCCACCTCCGATGCTTCGCCCCAGCCCATGGTTAGGCACATTATCTTGCGGCAAAGAATGCATGTCTTGGTAAAAGAAAGCGAGACTAAGGATTTGCATGCACATTGACTGCTTTCACCTGTTAGTGTGGTGATGAGCTTTTGCTGTTGTTTTTTAGGATCCGAAGAAGCAGCAGAATAGCCAGTAGACAAACCCAAATGACTGAGATCTCAAATTTCATTGTTTCTTTTTTTCCTACTTGCATACAACTTTATACAAAAAACTATTTAAGAGCCTGATAAAGAAAGCGTCTTTTTACATACCATCCAATATATTGCTATGATTACTCCCGCAGATCAGAATCCAAACGCAAAAGTAAACGAGCCTGCGCCTTCACCAGTTGGCTTCAAAAATGTGCCAGAAGCAACAACGCCCATTACTCTTCAAATTCAAGGAAACATTCCCTCTTGGGTCCATGGTGTACTTTATCGAACAGGTAAAACATCTCTTTTAATCGCAGCTTTTGACACAAAGCTATGAATTAGGAGCGGGACGGTATAATATTCTAATGGAAAATGGAGATACCGTTCATATTGGTCATCCATTTGATGGGTTGGCGATGTTGCATCGCTTTGAGATCCATGGAAACGATGTAAAATACACTAATAGGAACACATCGCGTGGTGTTGAGCGTCGGATTTTTGCAAAAGATCCAACTCTGCTGACATTTGGACCTGATCCATGCAAAACTATCTTTGGCCGCATCCAGTCTGTGTATCATCATCTTTCAAAGTTCGGATCCAATGCCAAATTGCAGGAATCGGATCCAGAATTTGACATGGTCAATGTTACCATTACCCCTAACTTTCCGCTGGGAGACAGACTGCGGCAGGAAACAGGAGTCAGCTACCATGACGCGCTAGTGGTGAAACGCGATGCCAATACCCTGCAACTTGTTGACAAGGAAACACTAGGTACAGAGAAGGGTTAGGACGACCACGATGAGTTATTCACAAAATTCGATGAAAAGAACCTATCAAGATGTTTACCTATGGTCATGTCAACAGTGATCTTCAAGGGCAGCTCTGTGCGTCTCACCATCAGCAGGACGACGAAACAGGAGAATACGTAAACTTTATGGTCCGCCTGGGTCCCATTCCAAGCTTCCAAGCTTTTTCCCTAGATACTAAGACAGGCAAAACGAGATTGTATGAGCCCGTGTACCGGCACTTGGGTGCATGGATGACACTTGAGGTGCTGAAACCAGCATATATCCATTCATTCAGCATGACCCAAAACTACGTCATTGTGCCACACTTTCCTTATTACTATTCTTTTGGTGGATTGTCGGCTCTTTATTATTCCAATGCCTACCAAACATTTTACTGGGATGAAACACGGCATACCTTATTCCATGTTATCGATCGGCGTTCCGGAAGGCACGTCGCTACCTACGAGGCTGACCCTTGCTTTTCTTTCCACTCTATCAATGCATGGGACGAGCTGGTGCGGATTCCGGGTCAAGAAACGCAGCGAGTGATTTATATGGATTACTGTGTCTACGAAAATACAGATATTATAGACGCTAGTTTCGAATTTGGGAAGTCCCCTGGAGGGGTGGACTTGGACAAGGTGCAGCCTGCGCGGTTTGTCAAACACACAGATAACAAAGCAGATCATAAGATCAAACCGTCACAGGTTCGCAGGTACCGTTTAGCCCAAGTACCTGACGATGCCAACGCACCGCATTACCCCGATGCTAGTGGATTTTTGGACTATAACAAACGCCGAGTGGCATCCTACGAAGTACTGGGCCAAGATGTGGAGCTGCCTCGAATTAATCCACGTTGTAACCTCAAAAAGTACCGCTATGTCTGGGGTGTGTGCGAGTCACGATACGCCCCATCCTATGCATCAGGCGCTGTCGTCAATGGCCTGATCAAGTTGGATCTGGAACAGGTATATCTGGGAAATAACACGGATGCTGAGAGCCCTGCAAAGATATGGGATCAGCCTGGATGTTCTTGTTCCGAACCCATCTTCATTCCAAATCCAGATGCAGAAGGAGAAGACGAAGGTGTCATACTTGCTACTGTCAATACAACCGCTGATGGAGGAAAGGACTCGTGTTTCCTTCTGGTACTGGATGCAGTCACTATGAGCGAGCTTGGTCGAGGTACAATCGGTGCATTCAACGCCATGACGATCCATGGGAGCTTTGTAGACAACCATGGTCATGGAATAGCTATAAATTAGGCCATATCTTTATTTGTATTGATCTCTATAATGTAAAGTGTTGCTACTGCATTCGTACCATGTCAATGCTTGCATTAAGGCATCCGCCATATCGTCTTTCTTTTTCTCGGTAAAAAACATCTCCTTTAACTCGTCATCACACTTGACAACAGCATCCTCCTCTAGCCATTCTTCTACCATGTATACGCCTGCCTTCTTTCTTTCATAATAGCCATTTGGATTCCCCATCGATTCTCTCCAGACTCGCTCTACCACATTACGATTAATAGGCGCTAGTATGACCTTCTTGAACTCTTGTTTAAGCGCGTAAAGCTCACACCACAGCATAGCTTCTATACAATTGACTCTCAATGTGGTCTCAAGCACGGCATGTGCTCCGCCTGATCGCGCCCGTTGTCTTTCGATAACTATAGCGTCGACAGGGTGCTTCATCAACGGTCGAAGATGCTGTTTTACAAAATCTCGAACAAATGGTGCCGCTACAGACGGGTGAAAATCTGGAAGTTCCAGATCGATCCGTCCCCATGAAAGAATTTTCAAGTTCTTATCGAGATGGCACAATGCAAGGTTCCTGTACCCGAGATCCAACGAAACTACAGATTCAGGGAGCTTTGAGAAACTTTTCAGATGATATCCCAAGCGCTCTGCCAACTCTCGCTTGCGTCCTGTGGCAGGAACACCACAGGACATGGCCATTTCCCCCAGTTTTTCCGCCGTGTTTTCTTTCTCCAATCTACAAATGCAAGCTCAGTAACGCAGAGACTTCCAGGAGTTGCACGTGTCACCTGTCACAAATGCGAGTGGTAAAACATCTACCCGAGATGAAGGGCTTGTACAAGCTTCTCCTCACAAACATGCAAACAGAGTAAGGCGAAAGGTAAAACACAAGACCAGGCGGAGTAACAGCGCAAAAGAAATTGGGAATTTTTTATTCACGACAGTAATTGTAACAGATAAGGGTACTCATCAAACAATCACATGTTATCTTTGTCAAGATGCTTAATATGTGGATATCTTCACTTTGAGGGCACTATGTGGATGTGTCTCGTTATCGGTAAATGAAGACACACTGCCCTGCTTGGCCATGAACGTAAGTCTCCAAGTGTTTCATGCGATCACGTTCCACAACTATTTTTCGTACTTCCGTGTCGTGTTTTTTATCCGCAAGGTCCCGAATCCCTGTATTTGTTAGGAAATTACAAGAAGTAATGTCCAAGTACCGTAACCTGGGGAGCACGGCTATATGCCGTAGCACGTCGTCTGTTATGCCTACACATTCGGAGACGTTGATTGTTTCCAACGCTGAACTCGCATTAAATACTATGGTATAGTCAGCAGCTGAGAAGCGGCAGCCGGCGAGATTTAAATGCTGTAGTTGCAGCAATGTAAGCGCATGCGCAAAGCGCGTCCCTAAACGATGGCAGTAACGCATATCCAAGGCGTGTAACGTGACACGGTGACTTTGAATGATGTTGATTGCATTATCTTCCTGCATGTTGAACACGTAAGGAATGGCGAACAGCTGGAAGCCTTCGTCATGAGTAACTTCGTCCTCCATAGGAAAAAGCACATGAGAGTAGTGGAACGTTGCAAGGCGTGGACAGTATTTACTGAGTAACTGTAACAGTGACTCGACGCCGCTACTATCACCTGTCAGCCTAAAATGTTTCAGGCGTGGACACCTTCGTAAAAGTGTAGACAGGTTTAGCATGGAAATATTTGTCCCGTGAAGCGGCGATAATCCCAAGGACACCAAATGGAGCGGCGCCCCTTCCAATTCACTTTCAGGGAAAGCATAGCTGACAAATCCCCGGAAGGTGAGGTGGATTAGGCTGACACAGGTTGTAAGGACGGTTGTAAAAACGAATTGAGGATCCCATACGGAACGATCCAGACAAAGGTGTGTCAACTGCTGACTAACACGTTGAAGTACTGATGAAAACATGTGCAACGGCATCATACACTTCACCACATCTAGAAGGACCTGTTAAGAATGGAAATTCCGCGATGGTCATCCTTAGATCTTTTACCTATTCTCTTGAGTTCATTCCACCATTGATAAAGAAACAACCTCAATATATCATCTAACTGACTCTCGTTAACAGGGCCTAAGAGTGTTACATGTTGAACGTAACAACTTGCACCGGCGTATCTCATGCTCTCAGTAGGTACGCATTTTGGACTGATATCGAGGTTTTGCCATGTAGCTGGCCAACGCAAGATCAGCGTACGCCAAGATCGACAAGTCATTGCACATTGTAACCTCTGTTGAAATGAAAGGCACGAGAAGATATCATGAATAATTTCAAGGGGTAGAATTTTTGTAAAATCTTGGCCAGTAACATTGAGCACCGGTTTACTACGATTATCATTGATGTTGCGAGCTCTGTTCAATGTTGTCTCCAGCCGTTGTAGCTTTCTGCGAGCAGTTACTTTATAGGATGCGATCTTGGCATTGTAAGGAGCTAATTCCTGGGCGCATGAGAGTAATGCCAATGCATCGTACAATCGTGATTCATCCAATGCCTTTCTGCCCTGAGCAAAAAAACGTTCTCCCGTAGGATCATGCAATCTCAGAGTGTAAGCAGCCTTGCTGCAGGTCATGTTGGTTAACTGCTCCTTTTATGCGTTTAATTCGGCGCAAAGGAGCTTTTAAACCCAAATTTCAGTTGAAAAAGCCAATAAGCTTTGCACGAAAAAAAAAAAAGGTACCGCCACAGTTGATGACATGTTATGAACAGCAGTGTTCCTTTTTTTTTATATATCTTACAAATTTACTAGTCGATGTTGTTTTGCTGCCAATTCCTCGTCAGATGCTAAAGCAGCTGCATCCCAATAATGCTCAACATGCCATTTCGATAGTTCGTCCCGTGCCATTTTTTCACTCTCAAATGTGCGCCAGGTGAATTTTCTGAATGCCTTGTTTTTGACCTGACCTTCCCAAACCAAGAAACATCGGTTTTCTTCCTGTCCATCGTTTCGCATCTGATCCAGATCCATACTATCATCCCCAGACGTATTCTTCGGTGGTGGTAAATCATTCCAGTCGATACGCCGTAGCATTAGTCGTTTATATGCTTTGATTCCCTTTGGACCACCTTCAACAATCACAACGCTACATCTTGGATTCACAATAACCATGCCGGAAAGCTGATGCTGCTGGGCATTTGTCTCGATCTTGAAACGATGTTTCGGATGGGAACAGTTCTTGACCCTAACGTATTGGATAAGTATCTTTTGACCTACATATCATGACATTTCCTTACTTGAACACGGCCACTTCATTGCTCAGTTTTTGATTCTCCTTTAATTTATTCAAGATCTTCGCCCGTCTTTCTTCAGGTGTTAGTTTACGCTGTGCATTTGCCATTTCGTGCTGTTTCTGACGCATCTCCATTTCTTTGCGTACTTTCGCTTCGATCTTTGTCGGATCTTGTATCGCTTCATCTCCAAGGACACGCATCAAATTGCTAATTTTAACTAAACACCCCATTAGTCGTCTCCTACACCAAATAGATCCTAGCCTACCTTTTGGAGGATCAGGTGGAAGCAATCCCAATCGAATTTTATCTTGTTTCTCTTTCTGCACTTCTTGTCGTCGCTGTCGTCGAAGTTTCTTACGTTCTTTTTTGGTAAGCATCAAGGAACGTAGGACAGGCGGACCATTTTGTTCACTAGGAGGTCTGATAGGTATCGGATGGTGAACATACAAGGTCACAAGTGAACTGAGTTGATCTGGGTCGACAGGCGTATGATCCAAGTCTGCATAAGTTTTGTTGGGAAGGAGAGACATATCCCACCATTCCACTGCCGGCGGTGGATCTTTCTAAATGAAAACTAAGTAAGCTAGCAAATACAGTGAAATGTTGCCTACCTTGATGGCTTTGTCCGAAATGTCCATTTCAACCTCCATACCAGCCTTCTTCACATTTTCAGCGATTTCTTGCTTCAATTTTTCAAGCTGAGCTTTTGCTCTTTCTTGGTTCGCTTGCTGGATATATTTTCCGGGCTGCACAAACTTGAGAGGGCGCGCCCGTCGTACGGAAGGTGCTACTTTCGCGTTCAAAGAAGGATCAAAGTAAGGATTTTTTGTTGTATCTTTAAATTCCTCTGTGGGAGGGTGCTCGATCTTCAAGGCCTTTGTTTCCTTCTTCGCTGGAGCTTGCCGTTGAGCGACCTACGTTGCGTTAGGAAACGATATGTTACCACTAGATATCTCACCTTTGCTATTGCCGTTTCTCGTTTGGGTATAATCCCTTTATCAAGCATGGCTTTCAAATCAATGTTGCCTGACTCATCTAAAGCTATTTGAGGCGCGGCTTTCCCTTTTCCGCTGTCAGACGGTCTAAATCCACCAGGAGAAGCGCGATGCTACGGTTTTTCTTTGTCAAAGCTGGGTCTACAGACAGAGAAACCGAAAAATAGTATGCGCACTTACCAAAATAGATGTACCGCTTGCAATACCTGCCTTGGCTTCTGCGATTTTTCTCTGCATTTCAAGTAAGTTGAGTCCTCCTCCATCGCCTCCTTTGTTGATTCCGATCGACGGCGGTGGAGGCATTGGAGTGGTGCTGCCAGCACGAGCAGGTGGTTTCCATCTATTGGAAGTCTCTTGATAGTTAGGAGTACGTGGAGGCACTGTTGCTGGTCGCTGCGTCACAGCTGGTCCTGGAGGAGTACTTGGCGACGATCCACCCGATTTCTGAAATCTGGCTAATTTCTCTGATATTTCTGCACGTTTGGCTGCAATAATTGCAGCCATCTAAAAAAAAAAAGGTCCAGGAAAGGATGAGAATTCCCGTACGTTGATTCATTGTTGCTTGCCTTCTGCTGATCAGACATGTCGTGGTTAAGTAGAAATCAGAACTCCCGCAGCGGATACGAAGCACTCGCACCTAATTTCAGGGGCAAAATATTTATCCGCAACCTCTGTTAGGGGGCTACAAGCCACATAGATGATGTTCCCCTTCATGAACACGTTTGCTGTCATTGCTCCTATTTCTGCCACGAATTACTCGGTGTTACTTCCATATGCAAATTTGAGAGGAAGACCTACCTCTAGCCTCGTATATGCTATTCGTCTTTTTTATCAATTCAATATATGGCAAACTATCTGATAAGCAAAACTATGTAGCCCTGGAAGTGGTGCAGAGGTCATCTAATGGTGCAACTTCAGTGTGTCTGAGCATGAATTCAGAAGGTGACCCTTTCTATAACAAGCATCGACCGTTAACATCACGTCTTAATAGAATGCGAAAATAGTGCTCCAGGTAGTAACAATGCGATAACTTTGGGGTAAGCAAAAGTTATCAATGTAGCATTTCATCTACTAATCATGGAACGTGTTACACGCAGCACCAATGAATTACGCGTCCGTGGGAGGATCAAAGTCATATAAGTAATATATGGCCTTTTTACCATACTTGATATACTGGCTACATATGTTCAACGCAAGATTGAATTCTTTTTGTGTCTCTAATGAAGGAAGTTTTGAAACAGAAATACCGACATCGTGGCGGCCTCGCATCCAAACTTTGATTGGAAGGTATAAGTCAGCGACTTAACTGATTTTGGACATTCAGGTACTCGATCAGATGTCTGCCATATTACTTTCACCCGTGCTCTGTTACTCAATTTCAGAAGGTTGCTCATAAGAATCCAACGTACATCGCGCAACATGAGTGCCGTGATAATAGACCCACTTACCACGAAGGGGGATGGCCGCATTCATGTGTAGCTCTTTTTAATGTGTTCTCTCCGATGCTGTTTACTCACTTGCTTACCTCTGTAGCGTTGTTTTCCGTTCGCAGGGTATCCTTGCCTCTTGTTTGTGTTTTTAGAAGCACGTCGTACCCAAAGAGGTGTCAATAGAATTTTACAGGGTCATTTGTCCCTTGACTGTCCGTGTCTCCTATTCGCTGGCCTCCTTTCATGCCTCATGACATAATATTTTCAAAAGTTTGCTTGTCATGCTCTTACGCGGTTGATAAAGTATTGAAGGGGCTATTCGATTAGAGAACGCCGTGAACAAATACTGTTCATTGAGTTATTTTTTACGCTACTCTAAGTAGATCTTGCGCCTGTGAAGAGACAAGTTTGCGCTACAGAAGAATAGAATATGCGGTCGTTAGTACATCAATTTTACGTCAGAAGATTAATCAACTTAACATGAACTTGGTCTCTCCAGTGGAGGCAAAATTTTTTCGAGCAGCATAAAAAATAATCCATGGTTAGTAAATGAAAGATGCTTTGATGTTAATATACTTAACCCCCAAAGGGGTAATCCCGTGATAACACGGGGACCCAGCCTCCCACCAAAGCGGTGGGGGTGAGTGGAGGGAGATGGTCGACATCTGGGAGCGGCCGATTATTAACGGTCTGCAGAGGACTTGAGGCGATCCAGCGTCAGGCGATCTATCAGATAAAATTCAATGATGCTGAGTATGACAACGTTTACTTACTTAAGTGGTGAATGCAAGTTACACACACGGCCAAGATGGTTCGGGACAGAGGCCATGCAGCCTAAACAAGAGGGAGGAAACATGAATAATCTTGTAGGTGTAATGAACTGACGTTCTTACCGGGATGTTAAAGGTAAACAGAGCCGAAGAATAAAAACATAATTCATGCGTCTCTTTAAATACGGATTATTCTGGTATGAACTCATCATGAAACATTTCCATGCCTTGTGTTAAAGCATAGAGAAACCTGCCACTGATGCAGCGAATCATCCCAACGTCAAAAAGAGGTACCGCTTTTGGTGGAACACTTTTCTTTCTTGAAACATTTTTACGTTTTCCGCTAGGATACTAGGAAATCATCACCGTGAAGAAGAGCTCCTCTAATGCAAACTCCAGTTATCCAAGCGTGAACTGCTCATTGCATGAACGTAAAAATACGTACTTGAAAACGCAGACTTCACCTGGAAATAGCGCCGAATAATTTCAAATAGACGCAGAACCATAGGAAGAACCCTGTGAACTCGGACGTCCTGTGGTGTAGCATGTGGTAGCTGCATTGCAGGTTTTCCTTCTTTTTTTTTTTTTTCCTTTCACAAAGTTTACACTGCGAAGGTGGTAGACACACAGTGCAGCAAAGGAACGTTTGCAAAGTTCAACTACAGACCGTAGAAAGGTCCTTTTCCTGATTATTTGTTAAGAACAAAGCTTCAGGTACTTTTTAAAGGTCATGAAAGGGTGCTATTGTAACCTGTGACATCGACGAAGTACCGCTAGTGAGTAAAGGAAAATGTATTAAAGGAGACCTTGCTATTTACACGCCCATGTATTTAGCAAATGATTGGCCAGGATTAGCTTTCATACTGAGGGGGCTGGGAAAGCGAACACAAGTGCGCCAGAGATAAACAAACATGTACCAGACAAAGGAACTGTTTAGATTCCTTTTTTTATGTGTAGCCCCTAACTCACGGTAAGGGAATGACGAGTTGCATCCCAATGTAAATTTGGATTTCAGTGTAACAAGAAAGAGTGTACACATTGAGAACTTGTAGTCCACGACTATCGGTGAACCCAACTGGCCATTATGCAAAATAGAGATATCACAGCAACAAATGAATTTACTACTGGTCACATATATTCCTTTTCCTTACCCAAGCTTATGCAGATAGAGACAATCCCTAGCATAAGTGATGGAGTGCCAGATAGTTCACTACCGCATGGACAATAATTCCATCATATATCTCCTTTGTATATAAGACTTACCCTCTTGAGTCCATAGTAAATTGAGCTACTAAAGTATTCTTCTTATACTTCGACTATTCTAGATTGTGACCAGCCTATTATTGAAGCTAGGCGAGGGTGAGATCACTAGACATCTTACAATATCGTGGCTGATCATTCAACTAAAGCATATTTTGATTTTGTTACAGATAAATATCTGGTCCTGAATGCTAGATGCTTTATCACCTAAAGGAATAGAGCAGAATGGACACGCAGCTTCTAACACATAGTCAAAGTGCTTAATCAAACTATTAGCTACGTTACGTACCAATAATGATATCATTTTTCACGATGATCTATTAATAAAACAAAGTAAACACGATACTGTGAGGCTGTTGTTGAGTCATAGCAAATGAGTACTTCAAGCAGACCTCCCAAGTAACTATGAGCTGGAGCACTTACCTGGCAATTGCTGGAAGTGACAGACTGCATGCCACCAACGATACCTATTTGGGGAATTCATCAGATTATGGACAGTTATGGTCGTAGAAGCAGGCAACAGTACTAAGAATCGTCAAATTACAGAATTTTTCGTATAACATTGCGCCCATTTGGAATTATTTGGTATTAATTCCTAATGAACGTTGGATTTTGAGACATGCTTTTTACGTTGATTCAGGTCAAACACCATTCCATGTACAATCACGAATTGCTTTTTCACACTGCTCGGAAAAAACCTGTATTCATTGGGAGGGCGAAGTTCATGTAAGTTAATTGATACTCTAACGGAAAATTGATGAAGTAATAGCACATGCTCATCTTCCTTTAGCGCAAATTAGACCCTTGATGGATGCAAGATGTATTTCAATAAACAGTGTAATTGCAAATATCATGCATAGGGTAATAGTCAAATATAGCTCGCTGGATATGTAATCATTTGTCAAATAATTTCCAAGGACACAAGGCGATGCTTCGGTTACAGACAGGCACCTCACACTTAACGATCTCTCATTTCGTTTGGTTCATGGGAATAATTGCCATGTATATTTCTTTCTCCGTAGATAGGACACGAATGCTTACAGGTTCAGCAGGAACTACGCAAAAACTGATACCATTTTGTGGATTAACAAGCAATAGGATATGCTAATGGTCAAAGTAAGTATGCGTAGATATCATGTAAATAGCATGGCAGAATATAGACGGGTTTCCCCGTCCAGTAGAATCTTAAGACCTGGGAAAGCGATGTTGCACAAAGTTCGGCAATAAGACTGATCATTTTCATTTTGCGAACTTGTTTCCCCAACAGCTGCCAAATGAACCCATTTTCAATATGCATCCGACCTCGCCGACAGCCCATCCGACTGGACCCTGATGAGGACAATGACCCGCCTGTGGGTTGTATACCTTGCTTTGGAAGTCGTCGCATTCAGTTAACAGACCCTGTTCCAAGGGATCTGCCTTTTGACGATGATCTCCACCACATCATTAGCCATGACTCGGATAACGAAGGCGATTTCTTTAACCATAATGTATTTAACAGAGCTGAGCCACAGCAGTTTCTTTCCAGAAATCCTTTTGCGACAACACTGACACATGAAGACTTTGCCGAGGCTGAAGACGCGCAGTTTTTGCCTGATCACCGAATATCAACCCTCGCTGCAGACAGAACCAAGGTAAATATTTCTTGAAGATTTTCCTAATAATAAAAGAATGAATATAAAGATTAATGAGAATGAGCCGACCAGCCAACATTCCTGGCAAGAACTCCGTGAAACAGTCTCTTCACAGCCGCAAGACGAAGAAGTCCATCCTACGGAACAGCAGAACGCCTTGGCACCAATCTCTACCGAAATGCCAGAGGAAGAGCTTGTTTCCTTCAATGCGGAAACTGTATATACGAAGAGAGCAGACGTACCCTTGTCCTCCTCGCCTGTCGCCACAGCTCGGGAAGATAATTCAGAAGCACCGACCGTGTTACCGAAGCCACCTGCACGCACTTCTTCTTTACAAGCAAAAGAAAGATCCGCGGAGGAACCGTCCAAGTTATCAGATTTCCCGGCTGTGTCGTTACCACGTACCCCTGTCTACAATCAACAACAGCAGCAGCATCAGCAGCACCAGCAATCAGAACGTCAAATACCGTTACCACAACCCACCAAAAAGCCTTCTGTAACATCGTTGGCACAGAGTCTGCTGGGTGATAAACTCGATGATTTTACCGAAAAATTGCAGCTTATAAAAAATAACGTCCTTATGACTCTGGATGACGATAGGTATGGAGACTATCCGTTTTTTTTTCTTTTTTTTCCTTCAACTAAATTGTCTTTAGACCATTTCCATCACGGTCTGTATCTATGGATGCGCAACAGAATTCAAGCCATTCCTCATTTTCACAATTTATAAATCAACTCAGTGAAAATCGTCGTCGAAACAGCGAACAGGATAGCCGCAGTAGTGATGAGGATGATTTTGACTTTGGCAAGGTGTTGGCCATGGGTAAAAAGAACGTACAGACAATAAGCGAAGATGTAAAGGGCTTTTTTGATCGCGTGAAAAAGCAGGATCACATGTAATGTAGATCCTTGTCCAAAAAAAACATGAATAAATTCTTCATTTCCCTAATCCAGGTGCCGGGGTCATGTTACGACGTAGATGTCCCATTACTTCTTTTTTTTTTCTTTTACCCGCAGGGACTAGCGTTAGTGTGGATCCTCGCATTCCAAATTGGGGAAAGATAGAATCATCGAGACAACAATAATCATATGTACTCAAGGTGACAAAAATGGTCAAAGTCCGGGTTTCAACTTTATGTCGATTACATATAAGCTGCTGGACTACCTCCCTTCACCTTCTCTTTCGCTCGTTCAATCGTAACCCCTTGCCCCTTTTTATTTTTCTCTCGCTTTCCTCTCTTGTAAATTATGCAGATCAAAGACAAAATTATTCTTGTATGTGGTGGTACTTCAGGTAAAAATGTCACCTTTCGAAACATGGAATTATGTATGACTCACAACGATCATTAGGTATCGGGAAAGAACTCGTCATAAGGCTTGTAGAACTGGAGTAAGCCGACTCTCACATGCAACAAATTGTTTATTTTGTTTTCTCTCTCGTTCGGATAGAGCATTTGTCATATTTTCAGGAACAAACTGTGACAAAGGCCAATCGCTTTTAAAGCAGCTTGGGTAAGAGCACCTCATATTCTACGTAGCTAATAACTTTATAGCACAGATAGGGCTGTCTTTCATTCATGCGATGTAACAGATTGGTCTGCGCAAGAGCAGTTATTTGCAGAGGCGCAGAATCATTTTGGACGTTCCGTCGATGCCGTCATTATTGTAGCAGGGATTTTGGAATCGTCGAGTATTTTAGACGACAATGAGCAAGGTACTATCGCTGTTCCGGAATAGACAACGATGTAACCCACTCCAATCCACTATCAGATGGAATATATAAAACAATCCAGGTCAACCTAATTGCTGCTGCAAAAGCCAACCGATTTGCTATTCAGCAATTTTTGAAAGAAAGAAAACCTGGCTGCGTAATTAATACCTCATCGGTGTATGGTTTTTGTGGTGCTCCACTAGCACCACTTTATGCTGCATCCAAACATGGTGTAAGTTTGTTCATTCTTGCTATAACAAAATCTGAAAGCTTCCCTGCTTCATATAGATCATTGGTCTCACCAAAAGTTATGGAAACTTGCTACGTTCGACGAACATCCGAGTAAACGCAGTCGCACCACATTTTGTAGGTATGTCCTCCGAACCACGCTAGTTATTTGATACTTATATGCAACCTACGAATATATATATATATAGATACACCATTAGTCTCAACAGAATCAAAACGAGTTATCAGTGCGCTTGGGATGGTGCCAATGTCAAGTTGCATCGATGCCTATCTGCAGATTATTGAAGACGAATCACTTAATGGTAGAAAAATCCAATGTAAAGTAGTCATACTGACTTGTGGATTTAGGGGATATTATCACTGTCTCCCCGGAAAGGAGTATTATCGAGCCGCGGTATCAAGATCCAGTCCATGAACTATTAGACGATCTAAGTCAAGAACGTAAACGAGGAACTCTGGATCAGATTATAGAACACTTTAGACAATCATAAAACAATTTACTTGAAGAGATATTACATTTATTCACAAGAAAGTTGCGACAACAGTCAATACCTGAGGAATAAGATGTCATGGAACTATCGCTTTCCTACTTCTTTCAACTAGACAACGTCCATCTTATCATCATCATCTTCGACTTTGACATCCGTTTCTTTGTAAGTATATACTTTCACACAACCATCTATAAAAATTAGTTACACAGTCAGTTGTTCAGTCCAAAAAGAAAAAAAGATACGATTACCATCAGCACAAGTAAAAAGCAGAGCACGATAAGGGTGAAATATTGTGTCGCGGACCTCGATATCTTTTTTTCAAAGAGTTTATGCTAAAATGTTTTTCGTCCACGCATATGGATCTTACCTTCATGGTCTTTCAGTATGGCTGTCACCTGTCCAGTTAGCATGTTAAAAACAAACACTTGACCATAAATCGTGGGCGCTAAAAGATATCTTCCATTTGAGGTAATCTTGACCAACCAAGAATTGGCATGATAACTATAAACCTGTCTATTAACGCAAGTTCCTAAATTCACAATAACCTACTCCTCATGCTGGTATTTTTTCATCTGTTCCAGTTTAAACTGCCCGCCTAGTTGACTAGGATAGGTCAGTTTATGCAATGTACACGTATTGGGTATAGATGCTGGCACCAAGCATTATTAGGAAACTGGCAAGGGCAAACTATCCAATCTGACAACGACTTACACACGCCGTCACTGATATCACACATTTCTGCACCTCTAGTGATAAACCATGCATAATCCTCATCCACAACAATTTCGTCTTTTGATTCTTCAGAATAAGGAGCTGTCTCGTCCAGCCAATTCACAAACTTTCCGCAGTCGCAGTACGATGAATACAAATCTTCAAATGTCTGCATCACCTGCAGCCATTGTTGGTAATCAGTCACTACGGCTTGCACTTACCTGTGCTTCCTCAAAATCGAAGAGACGAAGATGTCCATCACAAGCTGCTAGAAAGTACTTGTTTCCAGTGTTGGGAACAAACGATACCGTAAAAGCCATACACGTAACACCGTCCTCCATACGCGTGGATTCTACCAACGTGCTGCCAAACGAAAACCGGAGAATCAGACCACACTCTATTGTAACTGTTAACTTACGTCCAATCGGTATCCATTTGCCATTTAATGATGTATCCGTCCTGACTCGTTGAGATGTAGTAGTTTTTGTCCTTGAATGTCAATGATTTGATACAGAGTATCTCTTCTGCGTGTCCTTCCAGTTTCCCTGCAATGGTGCAATTCTCGGTATTGAATATCTGATACACACAGAATTAAATCTCTGATGAACATGTCAAAATGCCTCACCTTAATGGGACAAGGAAGAATGTGCCCGTCCTCATCTACAGCGGACCAACGATGACGATCCTTCAACTTTCCTCCGGCAACCATTAAAGACGATACGAATTTGCCGCAATAAAATTCGTCAATATGCGGTTCTTTCACGTCGCGTAATTTTCGGACCAGACGAAAGTCATCATCTATATCCCAGATCTTAATGGCGCCGATATTGGAAAATGTAGCAAGCAATGTCCCGTCCGGTGAGAGAGTCATACCCGTAATGGCACCTAAACCGCCGTTATTATGCATTGATGTTCTGCTTTTTTTTTTTTTTTTTTTTTTTTTTTTTTTTGCTCTGTCTTTTACCTTGATCGTTGATCTGACAAGGGACGACCTCCAGGGGATTGTCTTGATTTATCGTATCAATCATACCATATCCTTTATCTGCATGAAACTGCCAATACTCGTCAGGATGCGTGGACGCCAACAGTTTAACCTGTTGTGGATCGTATACTGATACTTTCTATCGGCGATATGAGAATTTCTCAATGATGGAAACTCTCTTCTTCTCCTTCTTACCTTTTTCTTTTCTTTTTTCGATGATTGGCGTCGTTTCTGTTTGTACCTGACTTTCTTCACCCTTCGAACTTTCTTTTTCAACGTGGTTCTCAGTGCAGGAACTTTGTCGGCGTCCTCCAGGAGATCGTCTGTGTCAACGTCGTCCACCGTGTCATAGTCTTCTTGTGGTTGTTGCTGCCGTTCGTCAATATCGGAAACTTCGTCGTTAGGCAACGGTTTCCGCTTCCGTAACTTTCGGGTTGCTTTGGAATCATCTTTGGTTACGGATGCAGCCTGATTGCTGTCAACGTTGACTTCACTCTGGTCTGACATAGCGACGTTCAAAAAGAGAGAGATACGCGGTACATTATCCAAGCCCGACGCGGCGGGCTTAACAGATTTATGGTGAGGTAAGCCAATAGCTTCCTCGTTTGGTTCACAGGCCAGCAGGATTTACAAGTTGTGATTGAATCCCAGTTCAGCCAATGAAGGATGAGTGTATTGCTGGCATCAGTTACACGACTAGGTGTCCAAATGCAACCGTCGGTGAAGAATTGAAGAGAGAGGGTAATTTGGTCCCTCACTGGCTAATAACCATTTATTTTGCCTTCAAGTGCTTGACGTACAGATAGTAGCGATGACCTTATTCGATTCCGTTGACTTATCTATTGTTGATGTTTGTTCGTACCAAAACTTGCAGTAACGTACCCTTGGAACGCTATTTTACCGCCCATGGTGTGGGGGTCGGTTCTTCAATTACGCTTCATGCCGCACGACACGCGTTGGCCATAACAAATCGCCGCTTTGTTTAAATTCAAAGAAATGACATATATTTTCTATTTTAGCTCACTGTAAACGTCGTAACGTCTATGGCCCATTACCGGCATTGCTACCCGAAGTTTGTTCAGATACTCTAAATCAATGGTTGCAAATGCCAGCGACGGGTCTGTGCTCTCAGGGCATGTTGCGACGACAGTTCCCCAAGGATCTACGATCTACCGGAAAAGAAAGAAAAGAGGAAGCTTCAGTTATGACGCTCTTCAAAATAGTGAGAATTACCATAGAGTGTCCATAACTTATTCGTTTCGCGTTATGCTGGCCCTGTTGAGCAGCAGCTATCACGTATGTTTGGGTTTCAATTGCTCGGGCACGCAGTAATGGTTCTGGATAATTGTTTGAAAAAGGTACCACGACTCTAGCTTACCATACCCCAATGTGCTGCACCAGTCTTAACAGTAAATGCACTTGGATAGGTCAAGATCTCTGCACCTCTTTTTCGCTGTGATATCGCTAACTCTGCAAAACGAACATCGTAACATATTTGAAGACCAACAGACCCCAGAGGGGTGTTAATCGGTTGGTGGATTGCATTTCCGCCGATGGTCGTGTCACTTTCCATCAGTCGCGGTCCCCCTTTGATATCCACATCGAACAAATGGATTTTGCGGTATGTACTAATAACTTCACCGAGGGAAGTAATAACTACGTGTGTGTTATAGATGTGATCCACTATATGGCTCTGTACAGGTTAAGTATCAATCCGAATAGCAATGCAGGTTACCTTTTCATGGACGCCAACAGAGACCCAGATATCGTGTTCTTTTGCTGCTTTCTGCACGCCATGAAGAAACGATGATGTTTCAAGGCTGGTTGTCAAAGTCAAAGTCTCTTCTTTATTTTCAGCAATGAAGTCTGATGCTTCAGGCATAAAGATCATCTACCTATCTTAGTCAGCGATCAGTCAGGGACGACCTAGGATACATCACTTTTGCTCCATGACGCGCAGCTCTTTCGACAAGCTCCGTACATAACTGCCTGTTCTTCGCAATGGCAGAGGTGGCACAGAATTGAGCAACGGCAGCGACGGAATGAGACATGGTCGAGCAAAACGACGAGAAAAGAGATACAACCGTTTTGTGCGGGATCTCAAAAAGAATTTGCATGATTGGTTAAAATGTCATCAGGCTTTGCTTCGACCATCTTTTGCATGGATGCTATACGATAGGAAAGCCAGATCGCTCAAAATCACCAGCGATGCTCGAAGTAAGCTAAGGCCGCAAACAAATAGAGTAGTATGGTGCATGTTCTTATGTCGAATAAATAATCATGTAAGAGGAGACAATTAAAGAAGAGAGCATGTCTTCTTACTGTCCTATTGAACGGTCATTTAACTTGACGAAGGCATTGGCAGTGCTTTCCACAATTGCAAGTGGACTATACAATGATACCCTTTGAATTTCGTATTTCGGCAGAGGGTAATCGTAGCTAACTATTTAGAAACGTGTACGTATAGGTGTCGATGAGCAAAACCTAAAAATCTAAAATAGTTGCTTCCTTACAATAGGGATACTGCTTTCCCCCTTGATTGTACCAACTTAGGGTGCAGCCATACGCATTATGAGAGGTATTATACAAGCTGATGGGGTGGTCTTTGTAACAAAAACTTGTTGTACTATACATAGTATATCCGCCCATTCTCCTTTTTTATTGACAACATTATCAGATGGCGCTGTTTGAGTACTTCTCTGTCCCATTTCTTTGTTTTTTTTTTACACTCCATTTGATCCAGAACTTGGTTTACTGGTTGTTGGAATGGCGTGCCCTACGACCAAACTAACTTAGTTGCTATTTTTGCTGTGGACCAAAAGCGAATATATGTCGTGTGATAGAGATCTACAGTGAGCCAAGGTGTTGTTATCTGTGACCCGCGTCTTGGGAATTTCAATTTTAGTTCATTCACATTGGATGTCCTATTTCGATGCACAGATTCTGGCGCAAGGGATCTATGCCTTTGGGCTGGGCGTTTTATGCGTGATATCGCAATCAACGTTCAACAAATGCCAAAAAATAAATAGATGACAGATGTTGTAGCGATCTGAACCATATCTGCGCAACCAGCAATGTGGTACACATCACCACTATTATAAAAAAAAACACAAGTCTTGCATAAGCCCGGAATAATCTGAGGAAAGTAGGAAATTTTTATCATATTGGACTTGGCGAAGGCGAAACCTTAACGCATCGATCCCATCCAGAGTCGGTTACACACAAAAGATACGTTCTCTTCGCTCCACATCCTGCTACTTCTTTTCCCTCTGCCTTAGCTATGATGTACGTTGATCGAAATCTTATCTTTTAAACTGGAAGCGAATAAAGATCTACTTCAAATGAAGCAGTTGATTCATCCTTCAGTTTTTTTTAAGCCCGAGTCAGTATGACATTCCACAGTACGATTTTTGACATATCGCTCTTTCAGTGCAACTTGGAAGCCAGATCCGGAGAGCACATTTCTTAACTAACATTACACGTAGCAGGCAGTGTATCATTGAACAGGCAGATCATATATTGCGGTATGCAAGCACCGTATCCTGCTTTGCAGTAATGGCGTCGAGCCTTTTTTTTTTTTTTGTAAGCAGAATATATTCCTCACGATTCACATTTTTAGTAGGACTTGACCACTTAACGCCGCTGATTCTACTAGAATATTCCTGTATTATTAGTTTGGGTCAGCTTGCGGTGGTCACAAATTCCCCGCCGTTAGCAAGCGATATCATCAAAGTTGACCGTGCTGGTACACCTCTCTATGGCACACAGTCATCATTGGCTCAAAATTCGTTATAGTTTCGAAGTTGAGATCTCACCACCTCTGCGTGATACATCTTTTCCCCTACTCGGATGGGTAGTTAAGGAGCTTCCAACCTGCCTCTTTGTTAGATACGGGTTTCGCGTCCGGTAGCACACCCGGCGAACGCTTCTGGGCAAACTGGGTAAGTGACGTCATTCTGAGTATCCGGCTTGGTGCGTGTAGCGAAACCCCGCCCGAGAGTTTTTCACCCGTTACGGAGTTGGGTGTGTACAAGCGATACTCTTTCCACTTTTCTTTAAATCGGTTTCGAAAAGCAGCTGCGAAATCAGCCTAAATCATCTCCTTATTGAAATCTATTTAACCCTTCGTTGAAGTTAAAATAGCTGATTTCTCAAACTCGTGCCTCTTTCGAACTTTCTTACCTACTTTTATCCTTGGCCATGCATGCCGCTACACCTGCTCGATTACGGGAGGCAACTTCTACTGTGAAATCTCCGTCACTTTTGGGTACGCCAAGAAAAGTGCAAACAACAGTAAACTATTCACCACCTGACCCGCTTGATAATATCTTCCAGTCTGTGCGGCGACAGGTAAAAAAAGAAAAGAAAAAAATTGGGTCGGGGATGAGAAGTGTTGGCGGAGAGGAAAAAACTAACGAGATATATTATTCGCATGAAAATAGATCAATCGATGGGGTGAAAATGCAAAATGGAAGATTGACTTGGTGTTACTGGAAAACCCTAACAGCCGGCCGGCTTCACCTGCTCCGCCTCATCGAGCATCGCCCACGCCCGCAAACCGCATGACATCTCCATCTGTCAGTCATCATGATCCATTGTACTCTCCGCAACAACAAACTCGATCACAGACAACCATTTCGAGCGGAGATGCGTCCGCGCATAATCACGCTTCACCCATGGCACCATCTCAGCATCATCTTTTGCCTCCCATCGATCATCCACCTGGATATACTCTTCCTGTTTGCCCCACTGCCCAATATCCAGTGCGTCATATGGTATTTGTTTCTTTCATGCAGTAAGCCTAACGGTGTGTGTGTCTCTCTATAGTGGGATTATGTTGTACCTCTAGCGATTGAATCCTGGCAACGGCCTTTCGCAAGTGAAGATTTGCAACAAAAGGTAATTTAAAACCGGGGATTTGTATTAAAAAAAAAAGAAAAAAGAAAAAAGGAAGGACTTTCTGACGCAAGTTTGGTAGCTTCGAGATTCCATCGAACGCGAGCGTTATCTCGAAAATATTATTCGTTCTCAGGCTGAACAAATAAGGCAGTCGCCAATGTATCCACCGGACGCCAACAAAGCGATTGATACAATGCGTAGTATTTATTTGATGTCGGTAAGTTCTTGGACTTTATTGAGGTTAGAGGTCAGATAGCTCATCCTAGGGTTTCAACAGGAAAATGAACAGCGGCAGCGATATATGACGGAATCAAAGATATCACATCGAAACACCGAGGCTCTTTCGAAGAAACTCAGACGAATGAGTGCAACACTACAGAGAATTGAAAAAATGGAGCTGCCATCAGAGGTAAAAGAGAAACAGAGATGGAATGTTTGCGTGCAATACGAACTTAATTTGAACACGTTTAGGATGCCAAATTAGACCGGGAATCCCTGCTTGAAGATCGAAAACTTCTTAAGCGAAGACTTCATCTAGCCGATTTGCGACTATCAGCAAGAGACGCTGAATTGGATTATTTACACGAACTGCTTCGCTCTTACACCACACATCAACCTCGCAATACGCATGAACATCCAGCGCCGCCGATAACGCTTAGATCGCCGACGCCTCAAAAACAACACCGTAGAGGACCGCCGTATCTATTTCAGCAGCAGTACTCGCCGAAAATGCGAAGTGAAATTCGACCGCAGCATATCTCTGGTCTAGACAGCCTTGGCATTCTTGCTGATCAGATGTTGAGTAACCCCGACTTCGATTCGAAAGGCAGTCCAAGTAAAACGCGAGAAACGGCAGGTGCAGGGGAAGCAAGTCGCGTCCATGATAACAACAACAACAACAACGAGCAAACTGCACGCAAGTCTCCTGCGCCCACTGATAGGCCTGGTGTCACAGCGGAGTACCATTCTCCATGGGATGAACGACGATCCAAACGATCGATAGATTCTGCAAATGCTTTGTTGTCGATGCCCCGTCTCATGTTTTCCCCCGCAAAACGCGAACCAACCGGTAAAAAAAAAAAAAGGGAATGAATATTAAGATGCAATATAACTCATTTGGGAATTTTAAACTAGACACAGCTGAGACAGAATCATCTGCACTGCAAGATATTGAACTGCCTGCCGCCAAAAAATCAAGAACTTCCTATGTACGATGGACGTTGGAGGAAGATGCGTTGTTAAGAAAATCTGTTGAACAGAACGGTACCGGAAACTGGGATGCGGTAGCGAAAGAGGTGCCAAATCGAAGCAATCAGCAATGTCGGCAACGTTGGAGCAAGTATCTTGATCCAAACTTAACGGAAGGAGGAGGAGGAGCGAGCACACCCAAACGCAACTATACAGATGCTCGTCAATCACCATCGATCGCAGCTCTTCTTGATTCGAACGAAGACATGAAGATGAGGGAGGATGCAGAGGCGGCACGTTCGCGTCAGGCCCCGGCACCCCCTATCATCCGTTATTCGCCTCATGCCACGCCACCGCTCGCACACGCGCACGAGGCGGCACATGCTCTTGGCAGGAGCCCTATCCAATATGGACCGCATCTTCCAGAAGGGTACCCACCAGGACCAAGTTATCGACCACCTTCACCTGTTTCGACGCCTAAACGAAAACAAACCACCGAGGAGTTCCGGGGCAACGGCCCAAAAGATGTATAAACTTATTAAGAGACAACAGGTTTGTTTGTATGTAAAAAAAATTTGCTCAGTGGTTCTTGTCTTCCAACTGCCTTCCCCAATGTACATATTGTATAGAGTCTTGCTTTGTTCCTGCTCTTAGTCGTTTTTTCTTCTTCTTCTTTTTTCTTTTCTTCCACACTTATAATAAACAATCCAATTTTCAACGGCTGGTTTGCATCTCGATTTTTGGCTCATAAACTTAAAACCTGCATGGGAAACTCACTCCCTCCTTTGACAGGTTTAACTATACATACTTGCCACAAAACAGAAATGCATAAAAAAGAAACAACTACGTACCTTTTTCTGCGCAAACGGGTCCGTGTATTATTATTATTATTCCAAAACATCTATTTTTTTTTCTTCCTTTACAGCCTCTGCATTCTGCTGCCTGCCTCATATTTTTTTTAAAAAAAGAAGAAGAAGGACAAAACAATGTACAGATGGGACTTCTTCCATTAACAGGTTCTCCTACAGTGACAGATCATTCAGCCATTGTATGTGTGTGTGTGTGTGTGTGTGTGTGTGTGTGTGTGTGTGTGTGTGTGTGTGTGTGTGTGTGTGTGTGTGTGTGTGTGTGTGTGCGAGCGAGAGAGAGAGAGAGAGAGAGAGAGAGAGAGAGAGAGAGAGAGAATAGAAAAAACCAAAAGGAAAAGCTGTTTAATACTATTATTATTGACTATTTTCAATTCACTAAGGGTGAGGATGATTCAAAAGATACTCTATACATCCTATTAGTTCGAGCAAGAAGCAGACTTTTCCTTACCTTCACACATGTCCTGGAGGCAATCGGAACACGACTCTAATGTTTTTTGACAACCGCATAGCATAACGCCATCTGCATCCATCAGAGCATTTGAACGAGGCTTGATGGGTTTCGGTTTAAGTGGTCTACAGGCCATGTGATTCGAGCCAGTGCAACGCTCAGTACAGCCACAGTGGGATTTTTTGTTTGCACGATCATCTAGAAATCTGCTGTAGATCTGGTTCATTAATTCTTCTGAGCTTGTATTTGATAATGCGCCCAGTACGGCAGTCCGATCTGTAATGACATGTTCCTCTGGCTTGTAGCTGGGCGTATCGCTATCGAGATCATCAGAGGGGTCATGGATTGGGATAGGAGGTGTACGGGTTGCAATCAGACCAGCTGAATGAGCGTTTTGGTGTGGCGATGATGTGTCATTGTCTGGCGTCGGATATTCGGAAGTGGCAGTGCAAGACGGAATCACCAAGCGCAATCCACACTCTTTCCCCATCTTCATGGGGTCACGGTCGGTTCTCTCGGCTGTGGGAGAGTACATGTATGGGGGAGTCACTGTACCATCCGAACTGGCAGAAGATAAATAATCAAGGTCTGGGCCATGCATAGGGTTTTGTCGGGGACAGACGCACTGGGCTTGGGGCTGATCACAGTGGGTACAATTGCCTGCTAAGTGTTTTTTGTGTCAGTGTCTATTCAATGGCAAAAAGAATGATGAAATCTTCACCTTTTGTACTTTTCGGTGAGGAATGATTAATAGATGATGATGATGATGATCGCTTGGATGTAGTTGATTGTGCCGCTAAAGCCTCTGTGGCTGTTGAGAAGAAGAAGAAAAAAAGAAAAACAAAACATGCAGAAGGGATGTTATAAAAAAAAACAGAGGAGGGTGCGGTATAGGCTTATCATGGACGAACCTTCTGCTTTCCTTGAACTACATATACATTTTATATGGACTTGTTTAGTTTTTCGAAGTTCTCGACACTCAGCACACTGAGAGACGGGTCTTCCTTTTCTTTTGATTTCGAACAATTTGCGATCTGAATGCTTGCATCCCGAAGATCGATGACCCTGCGAAAGAAAAAGGCAGTTGTCTAAGCAAAAAAGAATGGACGAAACCGAGGTGTCAAGTTTTTACCTTGATACATGTCATGCATGCATATTTCTTGACAGCACCATCCTCACTAGTAATGTACACCATTGTATGGCAAACCTACACAAGTGCAGGAACGCCTGTTTTGCGTTTGCGCAAACTAAAAATAGAAAAGAAGTACCACGTTGGAACGATGGAACTAATACGAGAATGTGTGTGCAATGAACCTGAATAAAAAGCTAGAGATGGGGGGAATCGAAAGACTTGCTGACGGTAAAAGAAAAAATTGGCCAAGGAAGAGAATCTCTTTCTTTGCACTTTTCTTTCTTTTTTACTAACTTCGACTGCGTTCGTTTGGGTATGAGAAGGCTGTTGAAAGGACCAAAAAAAAAATTCATGGACCGTTCACGTCACCCGCCTCGCTCGCTGGCGAGTTAGCCACGTGAAATCCATGAAATCCCTAGTACTCTTTTCTTCCCTTTTTTCCCTTTTTTTTTCACACCGCCCTGGAAGGGTTTATGTATAAATGGGAGTTTTATCGTGTTGATCATACTAACAACAAAGCGACCATTTCTTGATGCTGAAACAATACACAGTCTCGAATTTCTGCAAACAGATTATACAACTAAAATTTTCTAAATTGGTACTACATTCGTCCCCGATAAATTTCAATTTAAGGAAAAAGGGACAACACCTCTTTCTCCCCCAACGACAATCTTGACCTCAAACAGCTACTGCTATTCCCGCTATTCGGATGTAAGTAGTAGTAATAGTATAGTAACAGCGTCAAAAAGAACGAAACTTTGCCAACCATGGTTCATTTATCGCTTTATTCAATTCACTATTCTACTATTTGTCCTTCTACTTCTAAGTTCTCTTTGCCATCAACGAAGACAGACGTATAGTAGTTGAAACAGTAGTTCGACGGGATGCGCTTTGAGGGTTGGGGGCATGGACCACCGATGTCTTTTCTTGGAACAAGAGAGGGGGCGGGATGCGAAAAATGAACTGGGTGACGTAGTTTTTTTCAGGAAAATTTTTCGCTGGCCGAGTGTAATGGTACCTCAGCACGCCAAATATTTCTTTTTCTCTCTCTTCTCTTCTTCGTTCGTGTCGAGACCTCAAAGAAGTTAATCAATATGGCCCACGCTAACGTCTGGAACTCTCGCCCCCGTCAGTACGGAAAGGGCGCTCGTCAGTGGTACGTCCCTGTTTTAATAACAGGAAATCGCTAAAAAAGAAAGCGATCGACCTCTTTGGTGGCTTGTACCTGGGCAACATGTATACTCATGTTCTGTTTTCTTCTTAACTTACCAGCCGTGTCTGCGCTCACCGTGCCGGTTTGATCCGCAAGTACAACCTTAACATCTGCCGTCAGTGCTTCCGTGAATATGCCAACGACATTGGCTTCCACAAGGTAAGAGAGAGGAATGGCAAAACAAAAGAACGAGACAGAGAAGCTGAACAAAAAAAACAATCATAGTACCGCTAAATTCTGGATGCCGGACGTTCATTTTACGAGGTGGCCATAGGCAACTTCTTTCCACTGAAAAAGTAAAATAAAAAAAACATGTGGAATTAAAAAACAAAAAAAAAGGGTTGTGTGAGTGTTGTGTGAGGAACAAAGAGTGAGACAGAAACCCTTGTTGTGATGTATGTTTTTGCTACCGCTGTTTTGGGTGCATAAAAGACGGGGGAGAGAGAGATGTGGATTTATTACTTTGTATCTTCTTCCTCTTCCTCCTCTCCTCATCGCTATACTGAAAAGAAAGAAAAAAATGGATACTTACGGATCGTCGTTTTCTTTGGCTAATCCATTCATTCTTACTACTGGCGTTCTAGCATGTGTATGAAATCAACGCGTCTCTTTCTCTCTCTCTCTCGCTTTTGCGTTTGATCACTGGACTAAACCCCAATTTTTTTTAACGAATATAGGTCGGTTGGCTTATACTATTTGTTGGAGGTTGTGTTGCTGCTCTAACTGGTGTGAGCTGGTGGATAATTATCTACCAACTATTCTTTGTCGTTGGTGTTTTCGTGGCGCTGGGGGTCGGCTCTTTTCGAACTTACCATTTAATGGCAAGTTTTCTTTAATTCAAATAATTACATACTCATGGATCTGTGTTTCTTTTTTTTTTTTTCCTCCAGATACTTGTGCTTATGGCCATCAGTATCGTTTATCTGACATATCTCATCGTCATCCTGATTGACAATCCAGAACCAGGAGCCAAGGCAGCTACTGGCGGTGCCGTCATTATGATTATCATGGAGGTAAAGAAAGAAAGAGATATGAAGGACGTTGATGATGATGATCTGATGGTGGTTTGTCAGTACTTTTGGATCTTTTTGCTGTCGGCTTCTGAAGAATCTGGAATACATCAGTTCTCTTATGATATCAACCCTTCTGCTATTCGACGCGCACCAATGATCCAACGTCATTTTGGTGGAGGTCACGTACATCCTCAGAAAGACACGACCCTCCAAACTCCCGGTGATACGTTTGGCGCTACCGGTGCTGCTGGCACCACTGGCTCAGTCAATGAAAAAGCTGGCCCGAGTGGACCAGCCGTTGCTTTACATTCATGTAAGTGTGCTTATCCATGTCTTCCCAAACAAGAGACCGTCTGACTCATTTTATTTAGACGAAGCCAACCCGGAAGACCCCAATGAGTTGTCCTTTGAACAGGGTGAGACACTCGATATCATTGATCGGACGGGAAATTGGTGGCGCGCCAAGAAGCAAGATGGCACGACGGGTATTGTTCCCCGAAACTACGTAAGTGGAACGAAACGAAGTGAAACCAATTTTTTTTTCTGACACCTTTTGTTTTTCCGCGTAAATCATAAACAGTTCTCGTAGAACGCGACTGACAAGTATGGTCGATCGCGCCGCTGTCATTTCAACCTAGTTACAGGAGTAATAAATCATAATCTTTACCTAATAGTAGGGTTTATTATCCCTCCCACTTTAATTTTCGCGCATTGAGTCGAAACCGAATAATTCTGCTTCCAACCTTTTTCATTTCATTTCTAATTCCACAGGGTGCTGCAATTTCTGCATCCGCCAATGGGTGCGGTCTCATAGTTGGGATTAGAAAGTAAATGAGACGCGTTGTAAATGAGTAAGCAACGGCAAGTTTCGGTTGCTATCGGTTATCGGTGTATTATTCTAAACGACCGATGACGGAGCCTGCTATATAGCATAATGGTCAACTTGAGATTTTGAATGTACGTCAAGAGCTTGCTGATGTCTTCTACGGTTTTCGTTTGATCCATCTATTTGCGTAACCTGGCTTTATGCCCCAAGCGTACTGAACGTGGAAAATGGACAAAGGATGATGGTGATCAAGGGTGCTGACATAAATCTTTTCGCGTGTTCCTGGGTGGTTAGCGAGTAAACTTCAATAGCGCAATACACATATGGATTCTTCGGACCATTGCTGACAACGGGAACAGAAAAAGAGAGAGGAAAGCGAGCCCACGCTTGTTTGCACCCCAATTCTTCCGACGAACAGTGCTGCTAATCCTATTTATGGATAGAGGCGATGACAACCCTCATCTGACGACCGGGGCAACTGTAGAGAAAAAAAATAATAAATCGTGCATTTTATGCTTATATTCGAATCGTTGTCAAAAGAAACAGTGAATGGGATATGTACAAAACAATGCTGGATGCGTCTTTTCTATTCTGATTTGTCATGTTTACGGCTTGGTGCATAAGCTGCCGCTGTGATCATGATGACGATCATCATGACAGCACCGATGCTATAGCATCGGATGGGTCCCATGAGCCAGTAGAGACCACAGGCAGTGATTGGGCCAAGCGCCCTCCCTAGTTGGCCGAAGCTCCGAAACTCACCGAGTACTTTGCCTTTTGTTTCATCATCTTCACATTGTAGACTTGCTAAGCTGTTGAGACAGTTAACCACTGTTCCACTTGCAAAAGCTAACAAGACTACACCGCCACAGAGCCACGCGTAAGGTCGCGAAGCAAATGCTACCATGCTCAAGCAGCCTAATCCTGCCGCACAGGATACCATGCCTTGAAGGACAATTCTCTTTTCACCCACGGTATGCGCACGCCGCCTTACGTAGCCGCCTTGGATGAGAGCAGATAAAATACCCATGCAGGCTAGCAGCTTTCCTTGCTGCATATGGCTATAATCCAGCACATCAAATGTCAAAAAGACAAGCGTGAATTCCATGCCAGAAAACAAAAATGAATAAAGGCAATGGATCGCGTTCAGTCGCTTCAAATGAGCACGTCTTGCGGCTATACCGTTCACAGCGGCTGTTGTTGTTGTTGTTGTTGTTGTCGCCGTCTCTTTGGTTTGCCGTCGGACATGGTATGTCTCAGGCAGGCTTCTATACAAATAGATCGTCTCTATCACCAAAAGTGCCAATGCAACCAACGCAGGCATCGAGTAGGGATAAATTCCCCATTGGTTTGTCAATGGGTACAGCTGTGTCAGATCGATGGATGCAAACCATGCACCCAGTGGTGGGCCCACCGTG
Source organism: Saksenaea vasiformis B4078 (assembly GCA_000697055.1). Taxonomy (NCBI): domain Eukaryota; kingdom Fungi; phylum Mucoromycota; class Mucoromycetes; order Mucorales; family Saksenaeaceae; genus Saksenaea; species Saksenaea vasiformis. Next base: position 30,547 of record JNDT01001808.1, on the reverse strand, counting down.
AAAGCGATAGCAAACGCAATCCCAACAAGCGCCTATATATATATATACCTTTCATGTTTAATGGTGATCTGGAGAGCTAAACCATACGCCCCTTTTTTCCAACCTACCAAATGCCGTGATCGCCGTTCCGGAGTTGTTACGTCTGAGATAATCGCGATGCTCAGTTGTACATTTCCTTCACTGAAACCGGCAATGATGCGCGCCAGGACAAACGTAGTAAAAGAACGAGCAAATAACCAAACAATGGTCGAAGCGATATTACCCACCTATTGTCCGATTCGATTCGATTCAATTCATACGGTTACTATTGCCCTTTTTTTTCCTTTTCCTTTCTCCTAAAAATGGGTCACTTACCATTGTCCATAATAACACTGAACGACGTCCTATTCTGTCACTGGCCCGTCCAATGGTAGGGGATATGATAAACTGCAGCAAAGAGAACAGCGATCCTACTAAACCTCCTAACAGTACGGTATCCCATTTGTCGTAATCATCATTCGATGGTTTACGCGATGAATATATCCAGTACTTGTATTGCTCTAATACTTGGAGAAAGTAACCAAGCAAAGTACTCTAGGGAGGAAACTCTTTAGCAATCTACGTTGTCCATGCGTTCGATCGCTTCTTGCCTGGTTGCCTGCTTCTTCAAGCTGATAGTAATTCAATAAGCGAGGAAACAGAGGAAGAATGGCAGTGAATGCCAGCAAGTCAATGAGCAGTGCCCTGAAAACAACGCCTACGACACGACGTTCGTTCACTTGCGACATGACGAAGAGAGAAACCAGTAACACCCGATCCTTTTTTTTTTTTTGTTTGACGACACCGAACCCCCCGAACTTATTTTATTCTACATATATATATATATAAATAATGTTCCGACTGCGAAGAACGCATCCGTTTTTCGGGGACTGTGGTAGCCAGTAAGCGGGGTACCACTACTACATCTAATCGATGACAACCCCTTTCCCAGGCTTACATCTGTGTTTGTATGAAATACAACACTCTGCACATCATGGGTGCTCGTGCTCTCTGTAGTGGTCCATTTTTCAACTTAATTAATACATCTGTGCAGCGGTTCATGTTGAGCACACAGCCTCCACTCCTTAGTGATCGAACGGACTTTCACTCTCCGTTCTTTTTGCCCTGGTACTGTAAAAATGGATCGTCACATTGAATTTCTAACCTTACAGCATCGCTTTCTGGGTTCTATTTTTTGCTCTTGTTTATCACGCATTATACTTATGCCTGAGTGCAGCGTCTAAGATCCTGCAGCGTGATTTGGAGTTGTCGCTTCTGCTGCACTCCCGTTTCATTAGCCATTTCAACCGTCGTATCGCTTGATGACGATGCGTGATACCTATCCCGCTTGTAAAGACGAATGGTTGAGTGTATGACATCCTGGTGAACCATCAAAGCCAAACCAAATAGTCGCTGATGCTGTTGACAAACAGCAGAGTGCAAAGAAGAGAGTGTTCTTCCTGAAACCTCGGACTCTTGTCCTGGAGGACTGCTAGGCTGCTCTGCTCAAATTGACTATGCAGATAAGATTGAATGTCATCTTACACATCACATTGAAAACACGTTTCTTCATGCTGTGAAACAATTTGTACTGCGATGGAAGAGGAACAGCCCACTTTCATCGAAAATTCCGCGCAATCCACCAGTTCATGACAGGGTTTGCGCAGCTACTTTCATTTTCGGCTGAGAAATGCGTACTTTTTTTTTTTTTTGCTTCGTCCTGCGTGAATATAGCTTCATGTCGGCATCTTCATCAAGTAAAATGAGCTATGAATAGCTGGCTGACTTTATGCTGGAAGCTGTAACCTAAAAAAAGAATAATAACGATAACCCAGTTCCGACTGACATCAGTGCTGGGTTGCACAAATCGTTGAGCTTATCAAGCCTGAAATCAAACTGCGCATTATTGGTCCATTTGCGAAGTCATACGAGGAGGAGGAGGAGGAGGAGGAGGAGAAGACAACTGTTTTTGCATCAATGCACAGCAAACCCGCAAATGACCCATTCGTTGATTTTTCAATCACATTTACCCTCAGTCCACACACAATTGTAAGTGATCAACACACCAATCCATTATTCCTAGTAGGAATAATAAGCTTCTCTTTTTTATTTATTTATTATTCTTTGGATGCCTGTGGATCTGTACAATGGACAACAAAAAGAAAAAGGGTGGGGAAACTACTCTAAGTTCACAACATCTACAAGTGTTCCTTCCGGTTCTTTCATGTCACGAGGGAAATAGGACATCAAATTTTCGAAAAGACGCGTCCGCATAGCAAAGTGAGTTCTATCTTCTACAATTTAACAGGAAGTAAGCACCAAAAAAGCCAAAGACATATTCTTTACCTTTATCAAAGATACCTATGGAATGATCCATATCTCCATCCGAAACGCAGAGATGTGCACATAACTCATGGAGCTCTCTGACTTCCTCTTCACGGGTGTGATTAACAAGTGGTGTCACCTTATTCTGGAGGTAATCGAGAGCACGCAGGGTATAATTGCTGAGCCGGCCGTTCAAAATTTTCCCTTCCAAGGCTGCCTGATTACAGAGCTCACGCAATTGTTGTACTCGGATAAGATACAGGCATCGGCGTACAATGCTTTCAGGATCCGGTCTGACACATTTTTTTTTCTATCTTAGTATGTAATTTGACGAGCTTAGGGTAAATGACTTACTTCACAAGACGCAGTTCCCAGAAATCATCAAGCCGTCTGCTGGGATCAGTGAAATCGCCAGGATTTCCGCCAAAGATGTAATGCGTTTTTGATGAAGAGTCGTATACCATCTGATGCGCAAACCGAGGACAAGGTTCAATATGCCGCGTGCGATGCTGGTACTGAGGATCTCGGCTTTCATTTTCATACACACGTTCCCAACGATCTTGTTTCAAACTGTATACCCATAACGAGTGCTTCACGACGTTACATGCCTTACTGCGCATGTAGCCGGAATAGATGTAGAATTCTTGCTGCTCCACATCGATTGTGGCTCTCTGTGTGTAGCCTGGATCAGAGGCGGAATTCCTAGAGAAATCTTCTGTAACTTCCGTTACGATATCCATATCGACAGAATAGCGGTAGAGATTCGATAGGTTGTCTTTGGAACGTTGACTAGCAAATATGTACAAATCACGCGACATAGGGTCAAACAGCATCGAATGACCAATGCGAGACTTCAGTCGCGTAGAAGGAGAAAGAGAAGTCGTTGGAACGCGGGAACCGCTTTGCTGGAGGGGAGTTGACGTGTTTGAACGGTTTGGTGAAGTAGGAGAAGAATGTGAAGAATAGGATGGCGTGTTTACATCATTCCTAACACATGGTTAACGGAATAAGTTTACTTGTTTTCAGACAATGGCAAATCCCATGTTTTTTACCTTACGAGCTTCCATACATTGGTGTTGATATTAAATGAAAACAGACCACTGTAATTGTGCATAGAGGTTGCGCTAGAGACAACACGACCTCCAAATACATACAGCATCTGTTCCTTGGGATCAACGCACATCTGATGATCAAACAATAGTTCAGGTCCTCCTTCACGCTAGTTGCCAATTTGCTCAGTACAGTTCAACCCAAAAAAAAAAAAAAAATTAGGATGTCCTCTTACGGCTGTATTACTGCTGATCTTTATCCAGTAATCCGTATCGACAAAATATCGGTAAAAGTCAGACTCCAGACTCTCGTCTCTTACGGCGTGGGATTCCACATAGCGTCCCAAAACAAACACGGATCTACTCACGGGATCAAAGCATATCTTGTGGCATGACCGTGCACTTGGGCCTCCTTGCCTTTGTATCGATTGGTTGGTAAGAAACATGTATGAAATGCCATGCTCTGCAGCCATGGCTACTCACCTCTTTGTGTCCGTACTGAGAAGATGCCATCGATTTTCTGGGATATTGTAGTACCAGAAATCGGAAAGATCACATTTACCATTCCAACCACCAAACATATAGATATGCCTGTTTAGCGTGTCGATGCACATCTGGTGTCCACCTCTCGGACCAGGAGCATCACCGTCTAAAACGTGTGACTTGAGACTACGCATAAATTGGCAACTGATGACGTACCTGCAGTGGTCGTGTGTATCCTTCGCCAAACAGTTGAATACTCGGCATTATCTGCGTAGGGTTTAAAGAAATGGCATGACGAAGCCTCTTGAATGATTTTTTCGGCACGAAGAAAATCACCGTCGGAAACGATGGATTGATGTAACTGCGTCAAAAGAGGATGTTCAAACATAACCGAAGACTGACGTTTCAAGAGATGGAATACATCCATCATATTCTTTTGACGAAAATGCTTCAAACATAGTCGTACAGTTTCCTCCTCCTTGAACTAAAAGTAGTAGTAGTAGTAAACAGTCAGTCGATCTCCGTCACATTCATTCTCTTGCCAAAAAAAAAATACTACTATTTACTTTGTTGTATTCATTGATCACACGTTGCACGACTGTCGGTTCATCAACGCCATTCAATTCGACATACCAGATGCTGTAATTAAAGTTGGCACCAAAGGTTGACAAGGGGACAATTTTAATAAATTGTACTGGGAAGACCTAAAGGGGGAAAGGTTTCGGTCAAACAAAAGAAAACAAGGCGGGCATAGGCTTTTTTTTTCTTCCATACCAAAGAGTTTGATACGTAGCGTAATCGGAATGTTTCCTTTTCATTATCATTTCGGAGTCCTGTAAGAAGGTGGGGTTCAATGGGGAACATGTCATTGGCTTGTTTTCCCAACCTTGATGCAGTATCTCGGTTAGGTCGTCAGGCTGCATCCCACCGAAAACCTTGAATTCCTTGAGGTTGCACACATGACCTTTCAGAAATTTTTTTTTGCTTTTTAGTAGATCTGCAGTGGGAGATCGACGTGATTTTAAAGGTTTTGCTATGGGCTAATGACTTACTTCTGTGAAACTTTCCAAATGTGATTGTGCCTAAGAAGAAAACAGCTTGACGCATTATTTTTCCTGCAAGCTGGCGGTCGGGGATTTTTGTCATACGTACGCGCAATCACCGGCTTGTCAAGACGCAGGATGATAAACTGGGTATGGTCGTGGGTACCAGAAGACCACCGTGAGGACTGTTCGGTTGGTTTATCGTAGTAAATGTTTTGAGGATGGTAGGAACCTGAATGAGACGAGTAATCAAAGATGCCATAAGATAATTTCACATGAGGTGCTTTTGCAACCAGCGTCATCACATCGTTATTTGCGAGAGTGTTTTGGTTTATACTAAATGAAGGGGTCAAAGCGTTATCATTCGTAGACCGGCAGGAGCAGATCAACGAATGCTGGCATGTTGATTCTCCAGCGGAATGCAAAATACGATGTTGTAATCGTGTAGATTTGTGTCTTCTACTGCTTGCTGGTGATAAAGGGAAACGAGGACTGATACTCTTATGTCCATCCATGAAACAACCAAACGAAAAAAAAAATTAAACTGAAACTAAAATAAAACAGCAGGAGGAAGAGTTATACTGCATTTTTTTTTGATTTTTCCCGTTTCGCAGGATACTGACTCTCGTCGGAGTTTCCCGGTAACCCTGGTGCTGGGGGGAACCGCCAAAAAAAAAATAAGAAAATCGTTGTTGAGACCAGACGCCAGGTAAAAAGAGAAAATGGTCTGTGCATCCATTTTAGCGCATTGGTCTTTTTTTTTCCTTTATTCCATGGTAAAGGATGAAAGGTGAGGCAAGGGTGGAAGAAAAAAAGGTAAGAGAGACTATCTCCTGCGGATGGGCGCCATCTTTTTCAGCTGAGACTGAAATTGCCCAGAGCCCGTTCAACGTTCGGTGGCATACATCCAATAAGCAAGGTTTAATGCTCTTGATAACTAACGATGGAAAAAAACTGAGATTTGGTAATTAAAAAAACTAAATGGTTGTACGCTTTATTTTTTTATTTATTTTGATAGGCTATTGAAACGGAGACGAATTGAATCTCCTAGAATCCGTAACCCACGACCTCATCTATGTCAACAGGAAGAAGAAGAAGAAGAAGAAGCAGAGGAAGAGACAGGTAGGGGCGAATTTGCATCCGTCGGATATGCCAATCAAAAATCATTTTTCACCTTTACTAAGCAATTGCATTCCGGGATTTCCAAAGAGCTTTCTACGGCTTTACTTTTTTCTTCTTCCTTTTCCGCCGAAAGAAGAGGTAGGGCATTGTATGACAATTAATCTTTTAATTACATACAAAGATGAAGGGAAGGTGACTGCATCGATGGCATCGTATGGATGGGCTTCCAAGAATGGTTAGGCAAATGTTAGATCGTCGGGGATTGGCGGATGAACCGAACCAAAGAAAAGAAAACACGACTCTGGGATGACAGTCGAAAGACGTACCCTACGTAGAATGCATCACGTGCTAGCACATATCCCGTAATGATTTGTTCAGTGCGACATTTAAACGGGCATAGAAGGCCATTGATGATCTGTCACATCATGGTAACACATAAGTAAAAAAAAGGAGAGAGATTCCCTTTTTACATTGAGCAAGATGACTTTGCGTGGGATTTTTTTTTTTTTTTTGCTATGAGGTTTTTGTGCTGTTGATCTATCCAAGTGGAAATGTGTCGTTTTATCGGAGAATGAAAGTTGAACATCCGGGGAATAGCATCATGATCCCCACAAATGGAGTTAGGTGTTACTTTCCGATCATTTAACACGCAAAAAAATGACAGGAAAAGGTAGGTTATATCGGGTAGGCAAGAGCGAGTGTAACTTGGGAAACCGGAAGCGCGTCGGGAGATCGTAGATTCTCTAGGCCTTATTTGGGATTTTCTCTCGCTTGGTTGTAGGTCGGCGATCTAAAGTCCCTGCAGCATAGTTCATGTATGGTCGGAATTAACCCCAGTTTTGTAGAAGATGGGCAACGCGACAGGAACAACCCCGATGCAGGAAAAAGAAAGAGAAAAAGAAAATTGGGCTGCTGAGCAACATTAGAACTTGCAGGAAGAGGAGATTAAAAAAAAGACAATAAACAATAACGTACAAGCGGCAGTATGGCGTGATGTTAAGTTTTGTTTGTAGTACAAAAAAGCTATTTTCGAACCAGTGATAGACGAGGAAACGCAACAATGAGAGAGAGAACTTCCGTTTATGGGTGGGCATTGTGGCTTGAGGAAAAAGGTTGAGCAATTTGCCAGCGAATGATTGGCAAGGCTTATTAAGGATAGGGCTCGATGCACCGTATAGAACTCCGTTTGTTCCGATCGAGATTATTCCACAATTAGTAGCAGTCGATTGTTGAGCAGCACACGAGGTGTCATAAATGGAGAAAGGCCAACACGTTAGAACATTCAAATCAACGTCAACGTATGCAAGTTTGTTTTTAATTTCTGTCTTCTATTTTTATGCGCTATATTTTTTAGCTAAAGAATAATAACTCTTCCTAACCCATTCCCTTTTCTCTCTCTCTTCTTTTTTTATTTTTATTTTTTTCTTTGATCAATAACACACGATGGTCTCTTTAGCATCATCTTCTGCAGTACCTCAACGTTTCAAAAAACGAAGAACAAGAAACGCAACAGCATGTAATAATAAGAATAAAAATAATAATCCGTTGAAAAAGTATATCTATAACTGACATATGACTACTTCACTTTAGGTATGCGATGCCGAGAGTTAAAAAAGAAGTGTGATAATGCTTTACCATCTTGTACTCGATGTGTGGATTTTGGAGCCAACTGTTTGTACCTGACCTATGAAGAATATCAACAGTCGCTTGCAGAAACAGTAATTCAACTTGGTCATGAATTGGATGAAATGCAAGAACATATCGATGAATATTTCAATACCTCTACATTGGATGATTTATTGAGCGATGGTGGCGAATCAGACGAAACTCTGGAATTCTATCGATTATTATGGCGGATACGTTTGGAGTATGAGGCACGCAAGCAACGTACACCACATGAAGTACCAGAAGAACCAGCTTTAGAACATCGAGAATTAGAATGGCATGCCACTTTGGGGTCAGGACGCATGATGATTGAAACGGGTATCCAAACCTATGCAGATCTCTACCAGCTACTCAAGAGTGGCTTGTGCGTCTAAAAAAGACGCTTGCGGGCTGTGTAAAAAAGAGGGGGGAAGGGTGATTAGCTCGGTATCTCCCTTCCATAACCATTCTTCCCCAAATCCCGGACTGATCCGTCCAATCACCGTCCCTCTTGGCTTCCTTTTTTTTTAACTTTTTTTTCTTTTTCCCCTTCCGACTGACCCTTTCTTTCTTCCTTTCTCTCTCTCTCTCTCTCTCTCTCTCACACACACACAAAAAACGAACACACAACACCCTCTCATACACTTTCATACTTCTTCTTTTTTTTTTCTTCTATTCCTTTATTTATATCTTCTTTAATGCCTGCAGACGAACATACACCCGAAACTCGAAGAAAACGTGCGAAGATTGTCAGTGCCTGTGGTGAATGTCGACGCAAGAAAACGAAATGTAATGGGGAACACCCTTGTCGTAACTGTGAAAAGTCAGCGGTTCCATGTGTGTACCCTTCATCCAACGCCGACGATAAACGAAACGCTCATAGTAAAGCAGCCCTGGAGGCTATTGAAGAGCGTCTTAAAGCCATTGAAGATATGCTTCGAACTATATTACAATCACATATTGCAGCAGCCGATCTTGACCCGGTGGCGGTTAATAACTTCTTGAACCAGGACAAGTCATTATCCTCCTCTCCTGTATCACCTCCTTCACCAGCGCAGTTACCACCGCCACCACCACAACAACAACCAACATCATCCTCTAGTGATCTTAGGCTTCCATCTATTCATAACCTTTCGGCACCATCACCGGCTTATTCGCAGCAACAACAACCTGATATCAAACATGAACCTCGGAGTCTTCCGTATCCGCATTATCTGTCTTACGGAGATAATGATACACGCGACAATGATCGGGCCAAACACGCCAACCGATGAATTATGATGAAACATCCTTTTTATTTTATTTTATTTTTATTTTTATTTTTATTTTTTTTGTTTTTGTTTTTATGCCCCTTCCCCCCTTCTCTTTGTTTTTTTTTTTTTGGAAAAAAAAAAGAAAAGCTTTTGAAGAATTAAATAATAAGAAAGAGTTTTTGTTACATACAGTAGTAGAATTTTTTAAAGAAAAAAGAAATCATTGTGTAAAATAAATACGAACGAACGAACAAACGAAAACATGTATGTTTATTGTCCAGTTGTTTCAACTTAAAACATGATATCTAAAATATCTTTGAGAGTAAACACAAATCGATGAACATCCATAAATGTATTATAAAGTGGCGTTGGTGCTACTCGGATAACTGTCGGCTTCCGTTCATCACAGATGACTCCTCGGGCTTGAAGATGATTAAACACTTCCATCATACGCTCAGGGAATTCCAATGACAACTGACAACCACGTTGCTCAGGCTCATTCGGTGTGAGAATACGGATCGTACCAGCTTGTACATACTTATCAAGAACTGTAATCAACAACAGTTCTAAATAACCTGTCAACAACACCGATTTCTTTCTCAGATTGTCTAGACCCGCTTCCTCAAAGATCTGAAGTGATCCCAACAATGAAACTGTCGTCAAAATGCTAGGATTACTGACTTGATATCCAGATGCTCCCTCACTTGGTTTAAATTCTGCACATGTTTTTTTTTATAGTTATTTTCGGGTCTGGCGTCGGCATGACAATGACTTACCAGGTGACATTTCAAAACGATTCGACTTATCGTTACCCCACCAACCAGCCAACCTAATCAACATTCACTATTCAGATAACAAATCTCATAAACAGTCTTTTAATTCATTTACCTTGGTTTACCAAAGTCTTTGGCATATTTCTCATGAATAAATAGACCAGCAATACCACCTGCTCCAGAGTTCAGGTACTTGTAAGAACACCAGCATGCAAAATCAACATGCCAGTCATGTAAACGTAATGGCACGTTTCCTACAGCATGTGCCAAATCCCATCCAACAATACATCCCTGTAAACAACGTTAACATCGCGGAGATTCATTTATTTATCTTTTTTTTAGCTTTACCTCTTCATGACCAGCCTTTGTGATCTTTTCCATCTCGAAGCACTGGCCAGTATAATACTGGACACCACTCAACAACACCACAGCGATATCCTTGTTCTTGCGGATGGTGTCAATGATGTCTTCTGTACGGAGGGTACTCTCACCAGGCCGAGGACCAACCGTGAGAAGACCAACGGAAGGATCGATGCCGCGTGACTGGATATGCGAAGACACGGCGTACTAAGAAAAAAGAATAAAAAGCGTGAGAAAATTATAATTGGGTTACGCTAAAAAAGAAAACATGGCTACGAACGTGGTCAGAAGGAAATGCCTTTTGTTCAATCAAAATCTTGAAACGCTCGGATGTGGGACGGTAAAATGTAACCAACATGGCGTGAAGGTTAGACGTCAATGTATTCATTGCCGTTACTTCCATTGGTTTGGCGCCTAAAATTAAAAAAAAAACATTACTATCTACCCCCACAACCTTATTTTTTTTTCCTTTCGTTTTTTCTTCCCTGTTCCTTACCAACAAGATGAGCAAGAGGTTCCTTAACAACCTCGTCAATGGTAACCCAAGGACGTCCATAAGTATGATTCCAATGACCCTCGACTCCCCTAGAATCAAAAGAAGTTGATAAAGTTGAACATGCGTGTGTACCTGGATGAGAAGGAGGAGAAGGAGGAGGAGAATCATCCTTACCGGGTGCCCCAGACATCAAATTCTTGCATGACTAGTTCACGCGATCTCTTCGGCAATAATCCCAATGAATTACCGCAAAGATAGGTACATGGTTGGTCCAAATCTGAATCGCTTTCTGTTCAACCAATGATTAGTTCGCTGCCGTTGTCCCGTAGACATGATCAACTCACCGATAACAGGTTTATCTCCCGAAACTTGCCGACGAAGAGGAATACAGAACTCTTGTCTGTATTTTGCAAGTGTATCTTCCTTATCTAATACCTCTGCAAATTCAGCAGACGTTATTTCAAAACCTTTCTGAGATGCAATATCGACAAGCATAGTTGCGGTGCGAGTGGGAAAAGAAAAAAGTGCTGGGGTTATTTAACGAGATCCGGAGACTAGATTTCAGCCGATGAGATTAAAAAAACGAGGTCGCTGATTTGAACGGAGATGATCGGCCAATGAGAACAAGAAAGTCAAACAAAAAGGATCTCCCTCAGCTCCGACGCTCCCCGCTGTCGCATTCAAGGCACACACTGAACTCGACCGCATAGCATTGGGCTTATGCCGATAAAATAGGGACACGTGTTTAGACAACAGCTATATTTGTCTAGCGAAGAGAGCAGATCTAACAATTTCAGAATATAGAAGACTTAAGAAGTCGGGCGACGGAAGGACTTTTATTCTCTACCGGTTTTTTTTTGAATCGAATCGAAGAGCTTTAGTCAAAAATAGAAGGAAGCGTGAGAAGAACATGGTTCAATGTCGATGATCAGCTTACCAATCGCATTGGTGGATTGGTTCAAAAAAAAAGTGAAACGAGTAGACTTTGTCTAAACGAAGGAAGGGGATCGTGTAATCAGGTTTCAGCAACGAATAAAGCAGATAGACATGTACGCGGAGAAGGTGTGTCAATGGTAGCCGTACCATTCTTATGGAACTGCCGTCCAATTTCCCATCTTTCTCCTTGTTTTCAAAGATGCCTTTTTCCGACACAAGCACTTTGGCCAATACCTCTCGATTGGATCAAAAAAGGGAGATCAGGCTGGAGTCAGCCCTCTTGTATTCAAGGCGTTTCATGAAGGCATACGACTGCTATCACCAGCAGTGGTATCAACTTTAATGACAGCCTTGAGCAGGTCTCCCCCCTCCAATATCCACCGAGTTACACCTTCCCAACTTGACATCTTTGTGACATCTCGTCACTCACTGATTTTCATTTTACATTTCAGGCTTTGGTGTCACGTATCTTTTGACGCGTTTGCGCCACGATGGGTCACACATATGCGTGAAAAGAGCACTCCCTCCCCGAGAATTGATGGAATATAATGCCAGGTGCGTTCGTTAGAGAGAGATGCTGATTAGAACTTGAGTCTTGGAGTATGGAGCTCCGGTTGTTTTAAACGATGGAGCCATTGAGATCCTATGTGGTTTTGCATAATATTTGTGGGCTGGAGTGTCTCGTTGTGGTGCCACTTGATCTTTGGTGAAGGAAGAAAAATTACGCGTTGAAGGTCCGCCACACTCCGCAACGCGTGACTGAAGAAATTTACAGAACCTATAAAAAAATTTCTTTTCGTCGTAAAATGATAAGCCTGTTTCTTTTACTTGTTTTATTTACGCGTGCAATAAGGTAATTATACTTTCTGATTTTTTTTTTGTGTGGAGAATGGTCACAGGTGTAAAGGATGAGTGTTATTTTATATATTTGCTACTTCAGAAGCCAGGAGGAGTAGGCTTATGAGATCAAACATACCCACCGTATGATATCTGATGACTGTGACCATTCAAAAGAGTGTTTTTGGGAGCAAAAGGATGTGTTGTGGCTTTGAGCTAAACAATATTTTCTTTCTCTCTTGTAGGTAAAGTTACATCCTGTAGGAATAGGAATGGCTATTTGCAAAAAAGAATAAAGTATATTGTTTATTTACAGCTATAAAACACTTGTTGAGTGCACATTTCAATCTATATCATGTTGAGATAAAGTAGTGTTATGGAATCTTTGACGCGTCTGGTTCATAAGCAGGGAGAATGTAACGTGATGCATATGCTTGATTGACAGACTTAACATTGTAAAGCGATCTTTAATCGCATGAAGCCTGTCATATGCGTGGAAAAAAGTTAGATGAAATAAATGGCACCTTTTCACTGACTGGTCTGGAAACGACGCTTAGTCAGACCCTAAATTGTAGCCATCAGGTCATCGAGACTTCATCTCAGCTAAAGCTCGTGTGTACATCTTCCTTATTTGTTCGTAGTGTTTTAATTCTCACGGTTGTTCGTGACGATATACGAGTCGTCGTCGAACAATTGTCGACAGTCGATTGCTAAGCACCACGACGCGGATCCCGGTGATCTACTACTGTCGCTGTCGTCATTGCCGCTTTCTGGCCGAGGATTGTTTGAATAAAATTCCTTGGCCGTTTGTCTTTCGTCTATAAAAATAAGATAAAAAAACCGTGCTCTCGAGTTATCATCAGGAAAAGGAAAAGAAAAAAAAAGGCACCTATTTACTTATTACAATTACAATGCTTCCATATTACCCTATCCATGTCGAAGCGAGCAGTAACTGTACGACATGTTTGGGTTCATCAAGATGGAGACTTAGGAAGACGAAGACGTAGAAACTACTCGTACGCGCTATGGGCTATGGAAAAGATTCCCTCCATACAACTGTTTCAATATGGCCGAGCATCAAGCATGTCGCTTTCTCAACTGAAGTGAGCATCAAGATATGCTGACATACTCTACTCGACCGTTTCAGGATCAAAAAAAAAATAAGCTCAGTCATTTGTTGATGGTCCGGAAGCACTTTTTACGATCCGATATGTTCAGTTCGAACCGGAAACTTTGTCATGCAGCCCCCATCTGCTGTGACGACAAAGCTTCTGTTGGTGAATCCAGATAACCTAGCGCACTGTCCAACGAAGCACGACATGTTCTTCACCGCCCTCTCCATTTAATTCTTCACCCGATTTCCATTGGTCACCCATCAGAAAGCCCGCCCTATTTATTTCTTTTTTTCTTCACCATCTGTAAAAGAATTCCGAAAGAATTCAGCTATTTCGTTGATTCTTTTTCCCATTCTCTATAACAACATTACGTAGTTTGCAAACGACTTTTGATCGATAGTCCATTTCATCCAACGGGGAGAGCATTACGGAGACCACATGTGGGACATTAGGATACCACCACAGTTACGACTACATTGTATATGCGGGTATGTTTTTTGCGCTATTTGTTTTGATATATTATGTCTTGGCGAAATACTAATTTCTTGTTTAGTTTTGTATCCCTCGGTGGTCTAATGGTATTTAAATATATATATATATATATATTTTCCTTATACTGACAAAAAACATACCAATTTTTTTATTGTTCCTCATAGTACGGGTAAGGGCCGAATCATACCCATGAATTTCAATGATTTATATGGAGTATTTTAGGTATGACACGGGTGTCATTACAGCATGTATAGGCGTACCTTCTTTTCAAGAAAAGTTTGGTATTGAGTATGTCGATGATCGTGTCTCTCTCGCAATGATCTCAGTATCTCTGGCGTCTTCCTTCTTCGCATCACTGGTAAAAAAAATTACCAATGAAACAAGTATAAAATGACTGATCTAGCGAGAAAAAAAAAAGCTGGCAGGATTCGTAGTGGACGGCTTGGGGAGAAAACCTGTTTTTTATATTGCATCCATGATTCATATTATTGGAACTTTACTTATGGTGGTGAGCACCAATCTTGCCATGTTCTTAATAGGCCGAATTCTTACAGGCGTCGCGGCCGGGTAAGCCCTAAACTGTCTTACGCTACTTGAACCATTGACAAGTTGTTTAGGATTTACAGCATGCTTATCCCATTATGTGCGTGTCCAGATAGAAAGGGAGTGGTGTACTAACAGCTTAATAGATCAGAGTGAATTGTCGCTTGGTGATAATCGTGGACGAATGATCACCATGTATCAGATTGGCGTCACAATGGGCTTTTGTATTGCTTTTTGGGTGGGCTACGGTACGTTTCACCTGGGCCAAGGACTCGCTTGGAGGCAAGTGCACTCTAGGCATGCTGAAATAGAATCATAAAATTAAAAAAGGAAGAAAAAAAAAACAGGGTGCCAGTGGGCATTCAGATGATCCCTGGAGGTATCATGCTGATTGGTCTATCTTTGATTCCCGAAAGGTAGAGAACAAGGAGAAAATAGCTTGCTTGTAGCTCATAGTGGATCTAGTCCTCGTTGGTTGATTTACCGTGAACGTTACGACGAAGCTTTGCGGATTCTTACCAAGTTACGCAGTTGTCGAGGCGAAACGAACATGGAAATTCAAATGGAATACACCGGCATCGTGCAGGACGTGAACTTTGACAAACGCATCTGTCCAAAGACGTTCACAACACTGCTCAAAAAAGGGACAGAGAACAATCGTACACGAACAATGCTGGGAATTACAGCACATACCTTTACGCAGCTAACAGGGATGAATGCACTTTTGTACGCACGCTCAAATTTTCAGAACAATGGCTAAGTTAACTTTTTTCATTTAGATTTTATCTGCCACACATCCTGGAATCAGCGGGATTTGAGAGGACGTACTCAGCCCTTGTAGGCAACAGCATTGGTGGAACTGTGAATTTCCTGGCTTCTATACCTGTTTATTTTTTTGTAAGTGGCTCTCTCTCTCTCTTATGCGAAGCTCGGACGGTGCTTAATTTTTTTTTTTTTTTTGCATCCCAAGGTTGATAGATGGGACCGTCGGCTGATCTTGTCGATTGGTGCAGTATGTATGGCCGTATGCATGTTTACCATTGCAGCAGTCCTAGGTGTCTACCATGGTCCACATGATTTTGAGGGCGTCGAGGGTTTGACACCCGATCTCTACATCACGAAAACAGCAGCAGCCTATTCTGTGCTTGTCCTTTTGTGTATCTTTATTACATTTTTTGCGCTTAGTTGGTAAGTGCAGGAAGACGAGAGGTTCATCCGTTTTTCTGATCACTTGGAAGCAGGGGTCCAGTTGGGTGGCTGTATCCTGCGGAGATCTATCCGCAGCTTTTGCGGGCCAATGCAATGGGTGTCACTACATCGTCCAGTTATCTTTTTAATGCGGCTGTTACCTTAATTTCGCCTGTAATGTTTAAGCATATTCGTTGGGGGACGTATGTGTTCTTTGGCAGTCTGTGCTTTCTCATGGCCTGGGTTGTACGAATGTATTTTCCAGAAACACGGGTAAATTATCAAGAAATGCAATATGCGTCAAGGAATACTGATTCGAGGGAGTTCTGCAGGGTCGATCACTGGAAGAGATCAACCTTTTGTTCAGTGGTGCATTACTCGATCAACGGCCTGGTGCACATCATCCAGCAACAGCTGCCGAAGCGTTACTGCATCTTGAACAGATTCGGTACAGAGATAAACGAGAACGGTTAGCACGAAATCCTCCATCGATGGGACAAATCGATGTGGGAGGCTTCATTTCAGGACCGCACTCTGTTGTTCGATCATTTGAACCTCATCAGGATCTTCACTTGGAAAAGGGAGAACGCGACATAACCATGCATCATCAGGAGGAGCACGAACTGAAAGACACTAGCAACGTTGCAGTTCCCAGCAGTGTAAAAAATAGCACAAAGAGTACCATTGACGGCGACGACCGCAACAGCACCAGCACCAGCGACACCAGTAAACGCTGTAGCCATCCCGAAGCTACAGCCGATGTAGTATCCAATAATTGATCCATCCCTTTTGTACATCTCTTTTGGTCAAATTTGTTGTTCCACCTCTCTCCGGCGACGTTTTTTTTCTTCTTATCTTCTCTTACTTCTATGTATTTTGTCCTAATGTTATGCAAGTTTACCATTTTGATTTAACCACCTGGGAAGCTTCTATGAAAACGAGGTGAGGAACAATCAAGTTATAAAAAAAAGTGCATAATGACGTACGGTTTTTACTGCTCCATTCTATGCCATGCGCTTTGTTGTCAAGACCTGTAGCGGTTCCTTCCTTGATCTTTGGGTAACAGCAAACTATCTCGGGCAAAATCGAAGTTGGTTGGTTGGTAGGCTGTAATGCTGCGCCCTTCTCGTTATGTGACGGTGTCTTTGGTGCTTCTAATGTGGTCTGATGCCACGGCCGATATTCAAGCATACTGCATGTCGTCAAAATAAAGAGAGTTGTAACTTTTTCGATTAAATTAACTTGGTTGGTCAGATAATGCTGTAGGTTGTTGATCATCCTTCATTTGATGCATAACTTCCTAATTTGAACGTGCCTTTGAAAGGTATGAATGACCTTTTTGCTACCGGGTTGTGGCACACTCTACTTCGGAAGCATTTCAGTGCACGGAAAGCATAACCGAAGAGAGTTTCATCTCTTTGGCGGAATACAATGCCTCGTCAAGATTTGGAAATACGCATCACCATATAAGGATAATCCGATAGGGCGTCGAAAGATACACATGATTTCAACAAGAATGAGGCGTTTGTCAGTGTCATGAACCCATTCATCATTTGTTTTTGTTTTGTTCTTTTTATTCGGTTGCTTATTATTATTATTCTTCTTCTTTCAATGTTTCTTGTATTGTTCGGATAGATAACTTTGGAATAAGAACACGTTTTCTCGTTTATTAATCAACGGACAGTTTGCTATAAAGAAACGAAAGAAAAGTCGTCAGCTAAAATAGGTGTCTTCGGAATGTAATCCGATCGACAGTGTAGGAAAAGAAAAACAAAAACAATAAAAAAGGCAAACTGATAAGAAAAAGGAGCTCTTTTTTTTGTTGTTGCAACGAACAACTCCCGTAAAACAATGAAAAAAAAAGACACACATATATATATGTTTCATTCCCCTTTTCTTTTCTTCTTCTCTTTCAATTTATATTATTGCTATAATTATTTTATTATTATTATTATGATTTATTCCAGCACACCATCTACCGCCAACACCACGAGTAATCCATCAAGAAAACAAACCGTGGCAACCATACGTCCTTTGCCTTCTGTACTCATTGGTGCGCCAACAACTTTGATCAATAGAGAGACACGATTGATGGTCTAACAAACCTGAACGGTTTTTAGATTTCATGGCCATGACCGTATTCGACTTGATTCCACCCGTCGCATCTCGTTACAACCGTCCACGACCCGTTGGTCCTTATCCGATGCCCGAACTTGTGTATTTCATTCAAAAAATCACCTTCCATGCCGGCATCAACGTACGGACAGCTCTCGTCGCCCTGATCTATCTCAATCGTGCCAAAGAAGCGTTACCAAGAAATGCAGTTGGTGGTTATGGTAAGAATAAATGAATGCTACGGCTACAACGAGGCGTTTTGACTCAACTATTTTTTTTTCTCTTTGATTTAGACACGTGTCATCGATTGTTTCTCGCATCAATACTTCTTGCTAGCAAAATGCTACGTGACACAGCTTGGTATCCTTCATCCAATACGAACCAATGGCTGCTCTCCTCTGTACCTTCCACTTGGTCACGCTACTACTCGTTCCACTCAGCCAACGTTTATTGCCACAGTAAATTAACAAACAGACGATTATGCGACATGTGCGGAGGTCTCTACACCCTCAACGATATTAACCAGCTGGAACGCGCATTTCTAAAACTCATCGACTATCGATGTTGGGTCGACGACGAAGACGTCAGTAACTTTGTCCTAAAACACCGTGTTGACTTGTCCCTTTAACCTTTTTTTCCCTTTTTCTTTCTTGTACATTACCAACGCATGTAAATATTATACCATCATCAAATGACCCCATCTTACGGAAGTCCAGAATAACTTTTTATTATTAACCTTTTAACATTTTTTTTTGCTATGTGCTTCATCACATGAATAAACCCACTATTCCTCGCCTCGCTTTCCACATACTATGTGCTCCTTTTTTTTTAACTTTAGCATATTGCATTGCATTCAGGAGGACCAACATACAATCATGTGGCGTGCAAAGATTTGAAAATGGATTTACGAATGTAAAACACGTTGGGAAGTATACGTAGCTCTTTTTCTTTTACATGAGTGCACTACACTGACTCCTATGGACGCAAAATTTATAGAAATACCAATTCAGTAAACAATAAAAATTGCTCTCGTATACCTACTGGATGCATCTCATTTCTTTTTTTTTTATTTATTTTGTTTTTCCACATGGTACTTGTTAGCATTTTGTTTTTGTCTTGCGTACGTTGCATTTGTCAAATGATGATGTTTCTGCGTACTGTTTTGACCACATCACAAACTGGTCCTGTACAAAAAGGGATGAGGACAGACGTCATTTGTACGACATGCACCCTCACATGTCATAAGCATGGCCCAAACCCGCGCTTTTTCTTTTTAGAATATAAATACAGAATGTTACTACAATTGGTTTTTAATAAAGGATCTATTCGGTGGCAAAGGAAATTAGTGTAATGACTTGCACACTGCAACAAAAAAAAATCTCTGCATGATCCGCAGATGCTCTTCCTTAGTTATCGAAAATGGATACTGCGCGTTTAAAAGGAGTCGTCTTTGTTCTTGACAGATATAACATATTCATTTTTATTGCTACATGTACCCTAACTCAGCAGCTTCTCCCTGTCGATCCTCTCTAATTCTTAACACATGGCATGATAGTAATTTTTAATTAGATATTCACCATTTACTTGGCAAAACACTCAGGATTTTGTCTTGGTAATAATTGGTATACTAGACGTGGTCTTCTTTCTGATCAAATGCAAACATTTCCCTACCTAGAATCAAGTATTTGGCGTGCGTTCTAACTCTCACAATAGGGAGAGAAAAGACCTCAGTATGAAATGAGCAACACATTCATCTATGGATTCACCACTTTTTTCCTGCGAGTGCATCGGTAGTACATAGTGGAACAATTTCTGATCCTTGTGTAAATGCAGCGTCAGCATGTTTTTTTTTGGTTACCAAGTTCTACAAAATAACAAGATCGTTTACTATCATTCTGCGCCATCTTTAAACTGTTTAGTGGCAGATCCGGATAAACTTCACGTCGGATGTAGCCTTTTTCTGCGCTATGCTCTTGGATCTTGCGTTGGAAGCAGGCGTTTATGCATTAACTCAAAGAGCGCTATGCTGGTGTATTATTAGTTCACTGCTCTGCTTTGTTAGTTTGGATGTCCAACCGCAGCATTTACGTTAGATAACCATGTGTGATGGGTGCTTAAAGGACCCACAAATCTTCCAGTTTCCTTCGATTCCGTTTATGTTTAACGTCCCCGGTATGTACTTTTATGAAATACACATCCATTATCATTCGTGTTCTTTTGTCTGTCATTAGCCTGCAAGATCTCAGTGCCGAACCAGCTTGACTGTGATGGCGCTTTTTGCCCATCATTTAAGCAGCGAACGTCGTCGCATCAAGGATTATTCCATTCACTGTCCATGAATCTATCATATATGGCGATGTGCACATAGAAAACCATAAATGCTACAAATGGAAGTAACTCCTGTACATTGAAAGTGGATACACTGTTAACGAAGAGGTGATGCTGTCAAAACTGAACACCTCCAACCTCATTTCACTTCCCTGTTTGCCTTTGGCTTAGCTTAGCATAAACCTTAGCGGAATACAAACGGGGCGGTTCCGAACGTGTATAATTGTAACGGCGTGATAGGTTATGCGACATCCCTTTTCTTACTTCCAACAATCTCTTGACATGGAAAAGAAATTATCAGCTAATGTAAGTTCTCATTCTGCGTTTGCGTTTGTCTAACAATTGTCAAAGTTCAGTACGTTTTTGGCATATGATGTTTTTAACCGGTGCATGCGGGGACTCCATCTTGACGGATATACTGCTGAATACCCTGCAATGGAGATTGAACCAGGGAAAGATAATGTACTAAGACTTCTTCATGAGTATCCCTGTGAGGAATCGTTCGTGGAATATACCTGCACGAAAACTATAGAACCAGAATATTTCATGGACAAACTGTTGCGTGATGATAGCTTCCGCCAGAGATCTGTATACGACATTGCTGCTAAATATAGTTGCTGTGCACGTAAAGAAAATCAAGAGTCTGTTGCAGATAACGCAACCGAATATTCAGTTTATTACTTTTCATGGGGTAAAGTAAGGATGCAACAGTGACTTTATGGGTAGTACAGCTGATAAGGTTGTACCAGGTACAGCTGGCTCCCGACGTTCTCAGAGCAACTTCCACTTTCAAGCAAGCTATACAAGGTGCTTTGAACGAACACACCAACCAGAAGAAATATGAAGCCCTACAGACAGCATTTGGGCGGTTTGGGTATTACTATCCGTCAGAAATCCTAATTGGTACACTAGATACGTACAAATGGAACATGAAATAACAACCTCTTAATCTAGGCGGTTTGCTTGCTTGTAAGATCGAGGATACAAAGATTCACGATGAGAGCGTAGCAGAAACTGGGCATAGGGGAATTCGCTCCAGCGATGACATAGCAAAAAACGTTACAAACGCAATCAAAAACCACAAATACTGGAAAATCCTAGGTACTACTCAGGGCTTATCTGTTACAATTGTTTGACGAGTTTGTAATAGGTGGCGATCCCGGATTGTTTTTTGTGGAGGGAATAAAAGATTGGAAAGAAAGTACCAGGTCTGAACCAGTCGTTATCCAGTTCAAAGAGGTGATTCCATTGTATAGTATTCTTGACGACGATGAACGTTTGCAAGTGGAGGAAGTTTATACCAAAGCGCTTCCTATTGGCCGCTTTGGTCAACGAGTTGAGATCCGCAAAGAATATAAGAAAGATACCAAGTACGCACGTGACAAAGACGATGTGAGTTGTGGGTTGCAAGGTTTGGATCAATACAACGACAGAGCGATTGATCACGGACCCGAAAATGTGCAAAACGAACCTGATAGTCCTTTATTCAGTGACGAAGAAGCCAGTGATCGTGATGATTTCGACAATATCAGTGTCGAAGGGCAATCTATAGATCATAGAAGCAAAGGTGAACAGGACAGACTTGATGACATACACGAAGACAAGGATGGCCCAAACAGATATCACAACGACGATATTAATTGTGACGAACAGGATTTACTCGCCGTTCGCGAGAAATACCGCCAGATAATATACGTAGAGGGGGACCACGCCACAGCAGCTCAGCAGTTCCAGAAAGAGGCGGATAAAGGGAGACGGTTGGCGCAAATGAGACTTGGAGATATGTACATATGTGGATATGGGGTCCGCCAAGATATCAGTAAAGCAGTTGAATGGTACGAAAAAGCAGCATATCAAGGAAGTTCGGAGGCACAAATCAGACTTGGAGACATGTACCGTGATGCAGATGGAGTGAAAAGAAACATGAAAAAAGCAATTGAATGGTACGAAGAAGCAGCAGATCAAGGAGGTTGGATGGCGCAAATCAGCCTTGGTGATATTTACTTACGCAGAAGTGGAATGACGACAAGCATTGACAAAGCGATCAACCTGTATGAAAAAGCAGCGCATGGAGGTAGTTGGGTTGCACAAACTCGTCTCGGAGAGTGCTACAGGTATGGATATATCTACGGAATAACCGAAGACATAGACAAAGCAATTGAATGGTACGAAAAAGCAGCAGACCAAGGAAATGAAGAGCCGCAACTCGAACTAGGAGACATTTACCTCAATGAAAAGAAAGACATCGACAAAGCAATTGAAATATACGAGAAATGGGCTGATCAAGGAAATGAACGTGCGCAAATCAGACTTGGAGATATTTATCTCAATCAAAAGGAAGACATCGACAAAGCAATTGAAATATATGAAATATTGGCTGATCAAGGAAACGAAGATGCGCAAATCAGACTTGGAGATATTTACCTCAATGAAAAGAAAGACTTTGACAAAGCAATTGAAATATATGAGATATGGGCTGATCGAGGAAATGAAGATGCGCAAATCATACTTGGAGATATTTACAGATACACAAACTATGACAATGACAAAGCAATTGAAATATACGAGAAATGGGCTGATCAAGGAAATGAAAGGGCGCAACTCGAGCTGGGAAATATTTACAGACACCAAAAGGAAGGCATTGACAAAGCAATTGAAATATACGAGAAATTGGCAGATCAAGGAAACAAAGAGGCACAACTCATACTTGGGGATATTTACAGAAAGGAGAATGATATCGACAAAGCAATTGAAATATACGAGAAATTGGCTGATCAAGGAAATGAAGAGGCGCAACTCGAGCTGGGAGATATTTACAGAAAAGAAAAGGAGGACATCGACAAAGCAATTGAAATACATGAAATATTGGCTGATCAAGGAAACAAATATGCGCAAATCAGACTTGGAGATATTCACAGATATCAAAAGCAGGACCTTAGCAAAGCAACTGAAATATACGAGAAGTGGGCTGATCAAGGAAATAAAATGGCACGAATGCAACTTCAAGATACGTACAGGTACAAAGAACTCGTCGACAGGACAACTGAAGCATACAAGAAACAGGCAAAGAAAGGCAAAGAATGGGCGCAATTGACAGTTGCAGATGCTTACAGCGAGGAGGAGAGATATATCGACAAAGCAATTGAAATATACGAGAAACTGGCTGATCAAGGAAATGAAAAGGCGCAAGTCAGGCTTGGAGATATTTACAGAAAGAAAAAGAATGACATTGGCAAAGCAATTGAAATATATGAGAAATGGGCTGATCAAGGAAATGAAGATGCGCAACTCGAACTGGGACATATTTACCTCAATGAAAAGAAAGACATCGACAAAGCAATTGAAGTATATGAGAAATGCGTTGATGAAGGCAATTGGGATGCGGAACTCAGACTTGGAGATATTTACCGGGATGAAAAGAAAGACATCGACAAGGCAATTGAAATATACGAGAAATGCGCTGATGAAGGCAATTGGGATGCGCAACTCAGACTTGGAGATATTTACCGGGATGAAAAGAAAGACATCGACAAGGCAATTCAATGGTACCAAAGAGCTGCCGATAATGGATATTTGATTGCAGAAGAAAGACTTAAAGAATTACAAAAGCAAAGACACAATAATAATTAAAACGTTTGTTTTCAGAAAGGCGTCTTTACTCACAAATCAATCGTTTTCTGTCATGGTTGTTTTTTCTCTCGGATTGATTCGGCCTTACCCTTGTACTCATACGTTGCTTTACTTTCCCCGATGATTCCAAGTTTGACTCCACATTCTTTTGTTCTCTCTTAACGAAAAAGATGGTCACCGTTACGTCAACATACACGCATATTGGAAGCGTACCACGCGACTTCGCATGACGCCAACTACCCTCATGATTTTGATACGCCGCTGTCTTGGCTCAAAATGGAGAAAATGTGAATCTGAAGCAGGCTCTGCTACCCGCAGGTAACCTTTTGCGTAGCATCACTCTTCTCATAGACTCGTCATTACAATCATGACGCTTCATCTTCCAAGTGTATAAAGCTTCCATTTCTAACCTGTTCGGCTAAATGTAGAAGTTTTTGGGAATCGGTCCGTGATGTCGACCTGACTTACAATGACGCGGCATACGTATAAAAATATCCATCCGCCACGAAGTCTAAGGCTCATAATGCCTTTGCAAGATACATATCAGAATTAGAAAGAAAATACAAGCACAATGACAATTGGGGTAGAGAAGTAAAAACCACAAGAAGAGAACCTCAAGATATTTCCACTTTCCTCAAGTTGGATCTAAACCGGGATCTTCAAGAAATACCATGATGATAGCACAAGCATTTCTTTTTGGAGCATGGAAATGTCTAGCCGACGTTACTGCGAAAGCAGCAGCGAACATCAAAAAGGAAACGGAGCGATTCAGTATCGTCGCACTGGTGAGGGCTCCAAGCGACACCAAATAATTAATCACGATAGCGCCTGTATATGTGCACTGTTTATTGAATAGTTAATATTGTTAACCGATAAAATGATATCTAGTGGATTTTCGCGAGCTGTATCGACATGACCTGTGAATTGTTGGACTATCGTCAGGCCTCGATAATTTCATTCTCACTTTATTTCAATCCTCAGGCATTTCAGCATCTGCCAGGCCCACGACCATAGACTACGACTATAGGATCATACGTTTGAGCGGACTCCCATAAGAGTTGAAACTATCGGGGGCCACTGTACATGCAGCATGCATGAGCAGTTAGCTTGAGCCTTCATCATAATCGATAGAAGCAAACGGCTTTAGCGATCGTAACAGTATCAAGCGAAATACGTGACGATGCATGCAGATCGCTATTACAAATGCCGATGATAACTTGCTCATATATGCTGAGATCATGCACCGTTTGTATGTGAGGCAATAGGGAGTGCACTTTTTATGCTAACAGCCATATGAAATCAGGGTACCAAGGCTGAAAAGAAGGTATAGAGGGACCGTCGAAGATACGTTTATCAAAGATCGTTTCTCCGATCTGGTTGACGTGGTTTTCGGTGAGGATGCTGCCCTGAATCATGACGAAGTTCTTTGTATCATCAATAGATACAACGCTCATCAAATAACGCAGGGCGAACACGGGACTACCTGTAGAACCAGACTCGGATAATAATCTAAAAGCAGACTACACTATGCATGTGGCCCCACGTCAGAGAGACATAGTTGTCCTGACGATGGAAGCGAAATCCCCAGGGAGTGAGAACCGGCGAAAGCATGGCGAGAGCGACCTTGTCAAACCGGCAAGGAGCTTAAAGCAATGGTGTACTCACTGGTCGCCCTTAACGTCAAAAAACCCATGGTTGTGGAAGTTATCAGGGGGACCGTCTGTGTCGCCTACTATTATTATCTCTGATTTGCTTCATGCTTCAGTAGCTCAGTTTGAAGCCGTATAAGGAACATCGTTCGACTTGGTCATCTGTTCATTCATCTAAATCACATAGAGAAGCGCTAGGAGCTACAGATTTTCTCACAGAGACAATAACGAATAAAAAAAGATATAAACTATGTTCTACTGTAATGCTTTTCGACTGTAGTCGCCTTTTACGCTAACCAGGCATAGCCGCGCTCACATTGACCATCGCCGGACTTTCTAACCTGCTGATGAACTTGTTGCGCAAGTTCATTGATGTAGGCCTCATTTTTCACAACGCTGCAGTTTGTCACGCGGGGTAACGTGTAACACCGGTTTCCTTTGCCATGCTGTTCGGTACTGACGTCGTTCCCATTTAAGACAAAGTCTGCTTTGTCTGTGCGCGAGAGGGTCTGGTCTTGATCCATGTGAGGCATAAAAAGTATTCGTCTGGTCTTTGGATGCTGAGTGTCTCGAATGCAAAAGATCGCACCCGTATCTTCGTCGTATGGAACCTTAGGTATGAATCGTCCGATTTTTGCACCATCTGGTGAAAGGATATGCCAAGTCCGAGAAAAGTATACACTCCCGTTATCCGTGCCGTCTGTGAAGGCGAAAGGTACTGCACACATCACAGCCAGGAAAAGACCAATTGCATTCAATCTCGTCATACAGATGATAACGTTCGAAAGTTGGATGAGAGGAAACTGTTTTAGAACTTCAACCTGCTTATTTATACCTATTTGACAGCAGGGATCCCTCAATCATAACAGCTTTACCAATGTGGCGTAGTCTCCTTGCAGTAATGGAGTAAGTAACAACGAATGCAACGACCCCTGTCTATCAAATGAATAAGCTCTTGGATTCAGCGTCAATCAGCTCAAACGATCTCCTGCATTTGCACAACGTTGATGGGCCGACAATCTGGATCATTTGGAAGACCTGCGAGCATTCATAGCAATACTCTTGTTAAGATAGTCCCCTACAATATACATCAATGTTGACCAGTGATATATCGTAATTAGAAGCATTTGATTTTAGAATGAACCTCTATTGCTATGCATCCGTACTAAAACCTGTACTAGATATCAGATTTTTATCTAGAGAAGGTTCCTTGCAACGAATTTAAGAAGCTATGGAGCATCAACCGAAGTGCTGGAATAGAAGACTTATGTTGCATTTTTTGATAGCACATGATAGCTATAGCATGGCTGTAGCTGGGTGCACACACGACAATAAAATTCACATCCATTCACATGAAGCGGGTACTTCTTGATTATGGCTGAATAGCTGGAGAGTATCAAACCAAAATTTTTTTTGAATTCTGCACAGGTCATCTGTTATTGCTCAAGGGGAACATGTCACTCGGTTGCTACCCACCTCAGACCAATCGCTTGCCTATTGAAGCAATAGGTACGTATTCCAATTGTCGGAATTCGGCAGCATTCACGCATCATTATCCAATCAGCTCAAGCCACCACATAAACGCGGTATTCCACCACGCCGTGAAACTCGGAAGCCTCAGTTCACCTTTATCCACCATGCGCTCCATCAGTCTTGTCCATGCTCTCTTCTTGATCGCCCTGTGCATCTTTTCCGCCCAGGCTTTGAGAGAACCACCGACCAGCCTACAAATTGGTATATACTCATAGCTTCTCCCTCCATTTTAGCTAAACTAAACCCGTTTTAGGTATCAAGAAACGAATTCCTCAAGATCAATGTACTAAGCGATCTCGCGATGGGTAAGAAAATAGTATGCCACCTGTTTTGCTGATCGTGGTATATGCAGCGATGTCCTTTCAATGCACTATACTGGCACGCTGTTCGACACTGGTGCCAAGTTTGATAGCAGTCTCGACCGCGACCAGCCTCTTGAATTCACTCTTGGCACTGGTCGCGTTATCAAAGGATGGGATCTTGGATTGAAAAAGTAAGGAAGTAATCTATTGATGAAGCGAATCAAACTGAATTGATTTCAATAGCATGTGCATTGGCGAAAAGCGTCGATTGACCATCCCTCCCCATTTGGGTAACACCGTTTTCGTTTATGTATGGGCACGCAACTGAGCATCTTTTTCTTAGGCTATGGTGATCAAGGTGCTGGTGGTGTGATTCCCGGAGGTGCAACTTTGGTATTTGATGTGGAGTTGGTGGATATCAAGGAAGGCCAGCATGCGTTTAGCCAGCAAAACGCAGGATCTATCTCGGATGTTATCCAAAGCATTGAGTAAGATTTACGTTGTCTATTTTACAACGTTTCTGATACACGGTTCCCATGCGATTTTTTCCTTTTAGTTTCCGATCGCCTTTGTTCATCATGTCGAGCGCGGTAATCTTGGCAGTTCTTGCAGTGGCTTACTTTATTGCCAAGTCGCAAGACAAGGAGAGAATTGTAGTGAAAGATTCTGCTGACGATAAGACCAGCAGCAAGAAGGATTAAGATAATACAAAAAAAATATTCTGACGGATTTACGAGATATGGACTATGGCTAAGCAAGCAACCGTAATAGTTTTCTGCTTTCTTAAGATAAACTGTATCTTCATATGTAATCATGACATCTCTCTTGAAGGTTGTTTTTCTTCTTCTTTTTCAGAACCTTTGCCTGTAAACTTGGATGCATGCTTTTTAAACTTTTCCTTGACTTGCTCTGCGATATGTTCTGAATGTTTGTGCTGTGGCGTATCGTAATCCCCTACTCGGAAAGGACCGGTGCCGCCTGTAGCCTTTTCTGGTTTCTTTGCCCGGTGTGGGTTATGAAGTTGTCCTGTGTCCATAGCGTGGAAAAGAAACACTCTGAATAATAGAGGATTGCTCGAACAAAAAAAAACTTGATGCAAACCGGTTCGGAAATGATTGGATAGATATCACGGGTAAATATCATGTACGGTTTCAGCTTTTACAAGACCGGACATCGAAAAAAAGTTATGCAGACCCCCCTTCCTTCTGTGTGAGTTTGTTTTCGATTTTTTAACATTTTAACGATGAGCACAATATTGAAGATGGACATGGAAATATCGTTGACGAGAACGGTGGCTCTGAGCTCACGGAGTATGTCGTTGGTCAGAATGAGTTTATTGTTGAAACAATTGCCACTGACGCTGATTAATTGAGAGATACGACCTCCGATGAGTCATCTCTTATGTATGCATTGTTGGTAGAAAAGTCAAAAGATGGAGATATCCGTATGAAGGAGGCGAACACAAAAAAGAGATTGTGTACACTACAATCCAGAACAACAACAAAGTTTTTCGGTTTGAAGATTAAAAAGTGTAAGTACCTGATGCTTCTTGTCCTTCGAGTGGCTTCGCACTAGTATAAAGTTCTGATCGCTCACTGGATCCAACGGAGATATTCCTTCGTGGACCCCGATTTAGTGTTGTCCCCCTTCTAATTTCAAAAACCCTCTAAGTTAATAGCTGTCCCTTTCAAGAAGTTTAACGGAAACGGCTACAAAACCGTAGTGTAGATTTTCAAGACCTCAATAAAATCAAACTCAAGGCTATGAAGAAGATTGGAGGTTCTACGGGGAAACCGCTGCTTCGAAGACGCTCTATGTTGGTCGATTTCTTGCGAAATATTTCATAATAGCCGTTTGTCTCATAATGAAATTCTTCCATAATTCTCTTCAGAAATGAAATCTATCACAGTGTCAATACGTAACAGTTGATCTCGAATTGGAAGAGATGGTTTTCTTTTCGAAATTTCAAATACTTACTGGATTAACATATCCCTTCTTCTTTTATAGAATTTGTGTCTTGGTTCTGGCGGATCATTACAGTTTTGTTCCAAGAGCGTTGACATTGTCGTTATATCCGGTTCCTTTGGGAGACCAGAGTGGTCCTTTGTCCCAGCTGAGAGCTCTGAGAGCGTCATCTTGGGTCTTTCTTTTTTATCCATATCGCATTGCGTTGTTCATTGGTCATAGATACGTTCTTCTGCGGCATTGCGGAAAATGGCGATAAACGAAATCGCTGATAGCTGATTTATTGATACCTTCATTGATAAAATTGCTCAACATGACTAATAACTACGCAATTTTCATAAGACTGTAGAAAGCCATTATATAATGACTCATTATTGTACGGAAGAGCTGCACTTGATGGTGTCTGTGCGAGTGTTCTACAACTCACAGTCTAGTCCATACTCAGGAGCCTTTATCGCACATCCTCAATTAAATAAATCCCCACGATTTCAAGTATTTGTCAAGGATCGATGGAGATATGACACCTGCTAAACATTTGGTATTCCCATGAGCAGGTGTCTACTGGCTCTCGTAAGATAAGTTCTTACGAAGTTTATAAAGTAAATTTTTATTGGCTGCACTGTATGTGTCCCCTGCTAAAGCCCACTTCTTATCGGTAGATTGTCTTAGATATGGGTTGGGGTTAACAGCGTAGTACAGATTCAAAGAACGACGCTTAAGGAAGCCGGAATAGCTCCGGGTAAATACCGAGTAACATAAGAGAAATATTGTCTTTAACTAGGTTAAGGAACTCCCGCCGCTAACAGATGGGCGCTGAAATGGTGGTGGCCGGTTATTGTTATGTCTAGCCATATATAAAAATATACTACGGATATTTGCAGCGGCCATTTCATCGCGATTCCACCAAACCGTTCGACATGCTTTTTCACAAATGAGAACAGCGTGGATCTTGCCAGCTAGATCGTAAGTATCTGGCTTTTCTTGCGCATTTTTTAAATGCCGTTCGTTGCAGCTTGGACAAATTTGGGAGGACAGGTACTCGTCAACCATGACAATATGGGTAGGCACCTGTAATGCAGTGAAATAGAGTCAACACCTTAAAAAGCGATAGTCAGAGAGTACCTTTTTCCTTGAAGCATCCAGCTTGAGCGCCTTTAGAATTGACTTTGTTGGAGCAGATATCTTCCCCGTCATTGAACCTGAGAATGCTGCATTTCCATAGGCAATGAGTATCGGCTTCTCTTTATCTTCTTTCCGGTCACTCGGATCAAGGAATCGGAATCGCTCCCGAGTTCCATGTTTCTGGACAGTCTTCGGAATGTTGTCATTGTATTTTGCGCTTCCGCCA